>JAVQJF010058154.1:0-18588 GCA_036023855.1 Gadopsis marmoratus
GCCGTCCATTAACCCCAGGGTTGATCCCAGCTCCTCCTGTCCACATGTCGAAGTGTCCTTGGGCAAGACACTGAACCCCAAGTTGCCCCCGGTGGAGGCCAGCATGGCAACTGTGTCCCCATCGGTGTGTGAATGGGTGAATTAGATTAATGTTACAGCACTTTGGGAACCGTTTCAATGCTTGAAAAGCGCTGTGTAAGTAAGAGTCCATTAGCATCCATACGAAACAATCAGGTCCACAATGTGACCTAGGTTATGAGTTGGCTCATTGACATGCTGTTTATAATCCAAATAGTCTAATAAATTTAACTTGTTTGTCACAGTTAGTGGTGCAGGCAGCAGGGGGAAAGGGTCCAAATACAGACAGCACAGACTGGCAGTTTATCGAAAAGAACACCTATAAACAGTTAAGGCTGGCGGGTATGTAAATCCAGGTCTGAATACAAAACACGAGGAACCTCCACGGGGCAAAAACAGAACCATCAAGACCATCCCAAAAAGAGCTAAATCCAACGACACAAACAGGGCGTAAACCAAACGGGCGCAATGGTCTGACAGGAGGCAAGGAAAGAAACAGCACATATACACACAAGACTAACGAAGGGATGAGACACAGGTGAGGACAGAAGAACAGGTGAATGAAATCAGCACAGGAGGGAGACTAACAAGAACAGGAAACAAGTACTACTAGTTACAGTTGTCTGAGCAGTTTAGTGCTTTAATAAGAACTTGATTATTGTGTGGTTTGTGTGCATAAAGTTTCAAGGTCACTGTACATGAGTCAAGAAGTCCGCAGCAACCTTCAGACTGAGACTGAATTAATGAATCGGCTTTATTTTTCCTTTTTCAAGGGTGGTGCCCTGAGGTGAATGTAACGTTAGTTCAATTATATTATTTAATATGAATATTGATCGTTTCTGTTGAGTTGATCATAGCTCTACTTCAGTTTGTATCCATCTGTATTAAAGTATTTGGTGCTGTGGTTGAGACTAATACTGCTACATTCTTCTAAAAAGCTCCATGAGCAGAGGCCAGAGGGTAAATATTGGAGACGTATTTGAAAGCTGGAGACAGCTTAGAGCCCAGAACACTGAGCTTCAGCTAACTTTAGCTAACCGTAACTAATTTATCACAACTACTAATAGGGATGGCCATTTCAACATTCGAGTACTCGCGTTCACACTGTGAACTGTGTTCAGCTGAGATATCAAGGCATTGAGCTCCAGGAAACCCAAGTCAGGAGAGGTCTTGGTAGATGAAAATCCCCTCTATATTATATTTTTCTTGGGCTAAATAAAACTGTATGTATGACACTAGTTAATGCACAGATAGAAACTATCCCTCCTTTTCTACACAACTCAAAACAACTAGACCACAAAACAATAAATACATTTTTTTGTCTAATAATTGCAGTTATTCTCCTCAGTGGCAGCATTCCACTGGAGTAAGAGCCTCACAACTGTGCTCATAGTCACTTTATAGTCCATGTTATATTTTTAATAAATCATATCTGAATACCATTTGTATTGTATACATTATTTTCGGCATTGCTTTTCCAGTGCGGTCATTGCACTGCCGTGCTCTATCTCCATTCTAGTTATAACTAGTAAGTATTTAAATCTCTACTATTATTGTTCTTGCATTATCATTCTTACTGATCTCAGCATTCCTAGCATTGTTATTTTAGTTGCATGGTAGTTCTAAGACGTATTTCACTTATTCACTACTGTAACACGCATTTGTCACAACAGCTCAGTTTGACTGCAATGCCATCCTGTTCATCCCTTTTGTGGGTTTGGAGCTCTGCTCTGTAAATAGCAAATGTATCCAAATGTTTAATAGAATTGTTAATGAATTGTAATGTTGTCTTTTGTCAACTCGTAAAGGTGACCATAACTGATGTTTTTAAAGAATAATCATTATTACAGCAGTGTTATTCATGAATAATTCAACTTTATTTTAAAAACAAGCACAAACACAAACTGGAAAAAACTCACGTATAATAAATACATCAAATGATGACCCTACCTCCAGAGGGTTTGCATGGCAACAGAGGGAGAGGGTTGGCTTTTCAGAGGCGAGGAACAGAACCAATGTACTGGCGCTGAGGATCAGGGTACTTGTGTCTGACCCCTGACCCAAAGCCCTATGCTGCCAGAATATGTACTGCTGATAGGTAGCATATCTGAACTCCCATTGGTCAGAAACATCTTCAGTCATCAAGACTGTAGAGGGTGAAGTGTGGCCTCTGGTTGATGCAATGGTTGCAGCATTCTCTCTCCAGGTCTGCCGTCATCTCTCTCCACCCTCGCCCTGCACTCTCTACTAGACAGCATAACTGAGATCTGCATCGTGCTGCAACGAGGAAGAACAACAGACTACTACTAGCTAACGTTGGCAGAGTTATAAAAAATCCACATTTATAATTTTGCAAACTTTGAGAGACACTTGGTCTGCAGTACCCACTTTAAACACTTGCTGGCAGTGTTGCATATTGTTCCTTTTAAAGCTGACATGTAGAATCTGCTGTGTGCACTGTACTAAATGGGAACTTGGAGGCTGGATGACAGTCAGGACCTGACTGCACTCCCCTCCCCCCACCGGGACCCCCAATGAGGTCGTCTGTAAAGCTCTGTGATGACCCCGAGGGAGGCCACGAGACCAAACACATCGAATTACCGATAAAGTTCTTCTCCATACTACGAGTGACGCTCTGCCAATTTGAGGGAGATTTCCTCTTCAGTTGTACTGTACAGTACAGAATACTGTATTTACTCTGCAGTACAGAATATACACTATACAGAACAGTGTTGAAAATGTGTATAAACACTATGTTTGCAACATCCTTATACCGATACTATAACAATACTATTAACAATCGCAGTAAATGTCAGTGACTCTTCATGCACGTGGACAAAGTAGTACATGCATACTGTCTCTCCGTGAACTACAATCATTACAGCTCTCTGATTTACATTAAAGAGCCACTACATGCAATGTCTTGGACTTAACCGTTAAACATTTGAATTAACCATATACAGTACACTTAACTTTTAATTTGATATTACCTAGCTATTTGCCCCTTCTCATGCATATCTACCCATTAACCGATTCATATTGTTGACATTGTGTATATTTTGGATTTGCACCTTGATATTTTTATTTTATTGTATTTGCACTCTATATAATTGCATCCTTCCTACTTTATACTGCAACTGCTGCACAACATTGTCCCTAATGGTAAGATAGAAGTGTATTTATCCTAACGGTACCCAAATAGAAGTGGCTGTAGAGACGACCTCATTTTCAATGTCCCGCAGACGGCGACCTAATACACACTGAATGGAAGAGTGTTAATGTCCCTTTTTATCTGTTTCCTCAACAAGGTCATGTAAAGGAAAAGAAAACACAAAATTTAATTGCACAAAAATAAATAGAGGTTTTTAAATCACCCAAAATAACCTAAACGTTTTCCTCTTTTCAGATAGTTCCTGAATATGGTGGTAAAATGCTTCAGATGAAAAAGTAAATGTGCACTTGCCATTTAAATTTTTCTTAGTTTCACTCTTAAATCAGAAAATCTCAAACTGAAATATTGAGATGACGTTTGACTATTTATCAAGGAGAGCCCAAAAATAGCACTTAATTGTGTTTACTCTCAGAACTTCTTATATATTCACTTAACAAAACTATGTAGAAAAAACTATGTTAAATAAGAAATATGTTTTTGTACGGTTTTATAGTTTCATATTTAAACGTCTGCTTAGCGTGGTCACATTAACCTGACAGGAGCTGCCAGACTCCTGTTCACAGCCAGTTCCTCCACATTTCAGGACATTTTGTACAGAATTTCTATCCTGGAATATGACATGGCTCTTGGTTTGTTGTGTGATAATTTGTGGTATGGTAATTTGGTAATGTGAAACACAGAAATGTAGGATTATTTAATTGAAATTTTTTTTTCCACTTTTATTTATACAGCAACACATCATACCAAAGTTATGTCACAGCACTTGTTCATACAGAGCAGGTCCAGACCGACTCAGATAGTACTGATGTTAACATTAATAAATCCTGCAGCTGTAGGCTTAACATCAGCTGAGATAATGGATGTTGTAGACAATAAGTATGACTCACCTAGAGACTATCATTAAATAAGGGAAGGTCTCCTCCCATCTGGCTGAGTACTTTTTTTGGCAGGTACAGCTGCATCTCCTGTTCACTGTGATCCTTATTTCTTCATCTTCTTCTTCTCTGGGTTTGGAAGCGGCAGATTCAAGCAGCCGAATGTAAAAGTTCAGTTACATTTTTTTTGCTGATTTATTTTGAACATTTAGATATTTAGATTTAGATTTAACATTTAGATTTAGATTTAACCTTTTTACAAGTTTTCTGTCTCAAATGTGATGAAAATGATCTAAATGTTCAAAATAAATCAGCAAAAAAACTGTAACTGAACTTTTACATTTGGCGCCCCATAGTTATTGAACTTGTGTTTGTGATAGAAAAATATCCAAGAAGAAAAATATATATTTGTGAGAAAATATTCTACATGTGTGCAACTCTCATTGCATGAATTCAAATTCTGACTTGCAGACGTGCACAGTTGGTTCATGGCTTCACATTTTTTATACGAGTGTGCAAAAACTGTAGCAAAAATATGAGCGTATCATTTTCTTAATGTGTGATTCGTAGCGCAGAGCTTTGTGCACCTGCAATGAAGAATTTGAGACGGTGTAACTGCTGTGTTGTGTTTGTGGGAGAGAAAGAAATTCTACAGGTTTGCTGCTCTGTAACGCATTTCTCTCTACAAACTCCACCGTCACAGGTGCTCAGGGGTTTTGCACCAATAATACCTTCATATCAGGCGACTATCCTGCAGGAGAGCCTGTTGTTGACCAAGTGGTGTTTTAATTTGAAAGTGCGGAGCGGAAGTTATCACATGAAGCGCGGCAGCTCGACGCGGCTTCAGTGAACGAAGTGGCTTCTGGAACACTGATGGACTGAGAGGAGCTGCTCGGAACAAACTCTCATTTCATTGTTTGGCGGTTTGTTTGGAGGGTTTTTTTTTCCCGCCCAGGAGCTTCTGGTTTTCATGCTTGGATGAAGAAAAGATTTGTGTCAGCTGCGTGAGGAGACGAGCCAGAAGACATGTACGTTGGTTCAAATGTTTTTCACTGAAGTAACGACCCTAACCTCATATCGAACTCGCTGTTTCGCTGCTAGTTAACGTCCTGTTGTAGCTGGCTGCCTTATCCCAGGACATCTTCTCTATCTGCCTCTGCTGTGTCACCAGCCAAACCGCCAAATCTCTTCATTCTGCACTTCTGCTTCCAGCCGGAGCTCCGGCTTTCAAAGCAGTGTCACCGTGCAGGGATGCGTCCGGGACATCCGGCGGTGTTCGTCTCCAGGATGACACATTAAGAGCTGAGACGATGGATGAGGCAAAGGGCAGTGTTTGTGCACACTGTGCATGTGTACACACTGTACACACTGTACATGTGTACGCACACACTGTGCATGTGTACACACTGTACACACTGTACACATATTAAAAAAGCTAAAGAATCCATCTTTGAATATTGGAATGAGACTGAGACATAAGATTGCTTTGATTTGTGTGTGTGTGTGTGTCTGTGTGCGCATTGAAGATGAAAGAAACTTTATTGTCACCCATCTGTGTGCATTACAGTCCAAAGAGGAAAGAAGTGTAGTTTCTCCTGGCCCCTGGTGCAAATACAAAATGAATGAAAACAAGCTACAGACCTGCAGTGCAATACGCAGGTGGTGGTTGAGGAGTCTGACAGCCTGGGGGAAGAAGCTGTTGCTGAGTCTGGGGGATCTTGCTCGGATGCTCTGGGACCTTTTCCCAGACAGCAGCAGGATCAAGAGTCCGTGGGAGGGGTCTTTTATGATCCTGGGGGCCCTGTTTCTGCAGCGTTTTTGTATACTTAAGGGTCATGGGTGGAGTGGAGAGAGATCCCAGTGATGGACTCGGCTGACTTGACTATCCTCTTGCAGTCTAACTTGCTGCAGTTCCCATTCCCAGTGATGCAGCTGGTCAGGACGCTCTCAGTGGTTCCTCCCTGAAGTCAGGCATCATACCGTTGGTGTAGAGGGCCATCAGTGTGGCGTCATCTGCGAGCTTGAAAACATGATTGGAGTCATAGTTGGTGGGGCATTAGGCTGAACAACAGTCACTCATGCATGGGCAGAGTGTGGTGTCTGCATGGTCCCGATGCATACTGTCTGGGCTCTCTATGAGAAAGTCCAGGGTCCAGTTACAAAAGGAGATGTTCAGGCCCAGGGGGCCAAACGTCCGTACCAGCTTCTGGGGAAGTATTGTGTTGAACAGCCTGAACAGCATTCTCATGTGGGTTCTCCTGTTGTCCAGGCTTTACAGGGCTAAGTGGAGGCAGAGGAGACGGCATCGCCTGTGGACCTGTTGGTGCGATATGCACCAGTGGAGGGGGTCAAGTGAGGAGGGGGAGACTTGATTTGATCTGATGCATGACTAGACTCATGAAGCACTTGTTTGCGATTGGTGTGAATTCTCAAAGGCAGAAGTCATTGAGGCAGGGCACAGATGACTCTTTTGGCACTGGGATGACGAGGGGACGACCACCTGGCTCAGGGAGATGTTGAACATGTCGCTGAGCACATCTGCAAGCTGGTCTGCAGACTCCCTGAGCACACGTCCTTGTACATTGTTGGGTCCAGCAGCCTTGTGTGGGCTCATTCCAGCTAGGGCTTCGGCTGTGGACTGACGGAGTACCTGGCCATCTGGGTCACGCAGCATATCTGGTGGGCATCTCGTGGCTTCAAACTATTCATAGAAGTCATTCAGTGCCTCAAGGGAAGGAGGCGCTGCTGCTGCTGCAGGCGTGTGCACACCGTACCCTGTTGATGTGAACACACGACCCCCATCGTTGAGTCTTATGGGAGGACGAGGCGTCCCTGTCCACACGGAAAGTGGTTAGTCTGTTCAGCTGACTGGTCGAGTCGACGATGTTGTCATGGAGACATATTACAGTGAAAATGAAAACTATCCATCTCATGCTGGGCGGTCAGCTGTAGTCTGAGGTCGTCCCATTCAGATGTTAGCAAGGGAAACAGTTGACTACTGGCTCGTTGGCCACATTTACATCTCCTTTGATGCGTCCTCTGCCGTCTCCTCGTTCAGATGGCAGCAGTAGGGGGCTTTGTGGTTTGAGTCCTGGTCCTGGCGGCAGGCTCAGGCTGCTCCGCTCCTCTGTAAGTGTGAAGCTGATTCCCAATTTCCAGCAATGTCAGACGGGCGTAGATGTAAAGGGCTCGTGCGCTGGTTTTCTCCTCCAGGCAAGGACTAACGTTTGAAGTAACATCTTTAGTATTGATTTAACAGCATATCTTTAAAAGTAACAACCATCCAAACATTTATCATCTTACAGACAAAATGAAAATAGTTCTAAATTCAGTTTGGTTACATTGATCTAGAACGGACCGTTATTTGACATGACAATGTTGGAATTCCAGAATGTACCCCAAATGAACAGCATTGTGCACTTTGTTTCCTTTTGTCCTGTGGCTTGTGTAAAACCTGGAATGTGACATGCGAGACTAGTCAGAGCTAGTTTCCCCGTACAGTTTAAAGTAGGCTGATGAACGTTTAGTGATCATTTCATTAAAAAGACTAACTCTGACACAACATAACCACCACTGCAAACGCTGATGGGGAACTACATTAGACTGTTTTAAACGCATTATATTTAGACATTAACTGGTTTATGAGCTGCCTTTTCATTTTACATCATTATACATTGCATATTTGGCGGCCGGCTAAAATCAGCAACTAAAATACGTCACTTTCGGTTCTGGCTTCTGGGGATGGACTTCTGTCAAACTCTGACATTTTGAGAGAAAATAAATAATGAATTGATTGATAATGAAAATAACTGCCAGTTCCTCCCACCTCCTGTATTATGACATCCGATAAGCCATCGGCCTCCAGATGGAGTGACGGTATTGTTGACACAGTTTTGAAATCCAGCACTCTGCCAGCAGAAACCAACACCGTGTGCTGTTTGTGTTCCAAGGGGGAAGGTCATGGAATCCAAACGCTGCAGTGATAGGTGTCAAAGACAAACTCGTTTAGGTTGACTGTGGGAATGCTCCCGGGAAGCCACAGACACAGTCTTTCTGTGGTGCACTCTCAGAGCCCAGTGAACAGTGCGTCCATTGTGCCGTCGCAGGGCTCTCACTGTTAGAAGACCTAATTCGGCTAATAATCAGGTCTGAGCTACCAAGCTGCATGAAACGGATACAGAGCAGAGGGCAGCCACTGCACTCACTCCTCCAACTCTCATTTCCTTCAGCATATGTTGTATTAATCCTTTAAGCAAGATGGAACATAAGGAATTTGTGCCACTAATGTTCGACATTATCTGTGTACTTGTGTATTGAGCACGTCAAACTACATCCCACGCTCAGGTGTGCGTTCTTTGTCTGTAATGTCATTTAAAAAATCTGGAAAATGTTTGGCAAGCTGACATGATCGCGAGTGTCGTCTTTGTGCTCTGCTCAAAGGCGCATTGCAACCTACAGCTGGCGAGACTGAAAAGTAAGGATCACACTCTAGGACGCGATTAATGCTGTGCTCAGCACCAACAGGGTCCCGAAACAAGTAATGGTTAGGCGATATATTGCATTCGTTAAATGATAAGTAATTAAATACCCAATAACTAACCTAGAAAGAAGCATACCATTTGGATGAAATGTGTGGTCAGGTAGGTCAGAGGGCTCACTGAATGGTTTGATGAGAATCATGTGACTCATATATGCTGGATCGACCCAACTGGACACCTGTGGGGTTTTTGGAGTGACGTGTTAGACAGCGCTCTCCACCACCATCATCTAAACATATTCCAGAAGATGAGGGAACATCTCTAGGAGCACTGAAGTTGTTATGTTGTGCATGTTGCTGCATGTTGTGCTTTTCACTTGTCGTCCACCTGTATGTGGTGAGAAGGACGCAGTGTGAGAACGGACACTATATCACTGTCGCCCCAAAGCTGCTGCGGACGCTGTCATTCATGGCGGATTCGCCAAGGTTTTCCCTGTGCAGCCTTTATGTGAATATACTGATGCAGAATATAATTCTGCAGGGCTATTTGGTAACCATGGTAACACACATGCCCGCAAGCAGAGTTGATGGAGTTTCCATCAGAAAGTGGGGGCGAGGGGCATTCTTTGATCAACTACGTCCGTCACTTTTCATGTGAACAACAGAGTGCGAGAGGAGGAGGTTGTTTAAAGCGTGTGCTCTCACGATTCTCGTTCCTCGACCTTCCATATGACGGCAAACTATCCTTCAAGTACGGCTCTTCTCTTTCTTTCTTTTAATTGTTTATGTTATTCCAGCTGGTAGTAAAGAGAGAGAGAGAGAGAAGCTGTGCCAACACACAGTACGTGCATGTTTCAAACTGCCACAGCCAACCAGCTGAGGCCCAAAAAGGAGCCTGACATGGTTTACCCATCATGCATTCTGTCTCTTGGACAGCCTAAGGCCTCTGTCCCTCTCTCTCATATGTATGTACACACTCACACACACACACACACACACACACACACACACACACACACACACACACTCCCTTTGAAGTTAACGACTTCCTGGCGGAGAACTGGACAAGCAGCCAATTAACACACACAAACTCTGAAACATGGATATATACACACTTCTGTATATAGACACATGTGCCAGTCTGGGCTATTAAAGCTCTAATGAGAGTTAATGACTTGGACCCCCCCGTCGGACTGTGATGTGAAGCCAAGAATATTCTCCCAGAGGTTTGTAGCGAAGGTTGTTTTTTCAGAAATGCAATTTGTACTTTGCGGCCTGGAAATGTTTATTTTAGCTTCCGCAGTCGGTGTTTGAATTCTGGGTTAACTCAAAGCCAGTGTCATGCCACACTGACGGCACTTCCCCAAAAGAGTGAGGCTGTTTCTAAGGGCCGGGTTATGCTATAAAAAAGAACTATACAGTCACAATAGAAAGGCCAGCCATAGAGCGGAGGGGGGCGCGATATTGTTTAAATATGGAGATAATGCTGCATATGTTCAGGCAGTCTCTCCTGGGAGACAGTCTGTGTGTTGGTTGTTCACATGAAAAGTGACAGATGTATAGTTTAAGTGTGCAGTCCCACTAGTATAACAACAGTGAAATGCTTTTTCTGGAAGGCTCCTGGCCTAAAAGACAATATATAAAACAGAAAAATAATGTGTAATATATTCCTACCGTGCAAAAATATGTACAGGGTTCCAAATTGCAATAAAAATGTATTAACAGTAGTCCTGTGCATGTATATTTCTGAGAGAGAGAGCGCCTGCTGAGCGTTGGAGAGCGGCAGAGGGCAGGGAGTGGTTGTAGGTTGTCCATCAAGTGTTGCTGATTCCTCTCGAGGCCCTCGGTCCCTCGGTCCCTCGGGCCCTGCCCTGCGGCTGCAGAGGCGTTTCCCAGACCTCAGAACAGGCTGTGCCCTGGGTGGTTGGGGTCTTTCCTGATGCTGACAGCTGTGGGTTTGCTAGGAATTTCTTAAGTAAGCTACATCGATATTGACATACCATATTAATAAATTAGTTCTGTGTTGCAAAATGGCAGACAATTAATGACCGAATGATGTGTTGCTGTTGCTGAGTATCATTCTGTGACATGTAGTCCTTGCGTCCTCACTGACGTGTCCCACGTTTCCAAGCAACCGGAGGGGGTAAGGTTGATATGATCTTGAATAAAATGACAGGTTTCTCAGGGTTTGAACATTGTTGGAGATGGTTTGGATAATGTGAGCACACAACTAAACAAATATATAACATAGGTCTAGTTGTTTTTAGACATTTTAATGCGGAAATGTTATTATGCCTTTTAACATACTCTCTATGGGATGCCCTCGAACTGAAGCAGAGAGAAGGATTCTGACAAAACTGATGAAATGTTTTCGAATATTGGTAGCACTTTTAATAGCAGTAGTCATCATTGGGGTGTTACATTGATTTATTATGGTCTGTGGTCAAAAACGTTGGCGTAGTCATCAGCCGTAGGTACACATGGGTGGAGCTTTAACAAAATAGACTGAAGCACTGCTATTATCAGACCTCAGAGTTCCACCTGACTTGACCTCTGACTCAGCTGAACACACACCGTGTGCGTGTGTGTGTGTGTGCGTGTGCGTGTGCGTGTGCGTGTGCGCGCAGTAGAGTTCTGCTGAGTGACTCATGCAGTGTCTTTTACTAATAACAGAGCTGCTACAGTAATCATACATTTCACAGAACAGAACAGCTATTTAACCCTTTGTTGGCCTCCCGTCGTTCTCGTCTTTCGTGGGATTTGGGGGTGTTTGCTGCTTGGTTGGGTTGGTTGCGGTTATTTTCAGCACTGGTCCTGGGCAGCTGTTACCGATGAAATAAACGCAGTCCATTTCCTGGAAGGCTTTTGCTTTGAAAAGCAGTTACAGGAAATACTGAGTCAACTACGATTTACATCACGCAAGCTCATTCTCACGCTTCATCATTGCTCGCTGATTATGGTGCTTATTGATAGTGTTCTCAATAATTTCTTGTCACAGCTGATCATGTTAGATCTAACCAGGAACACCCTGCTCTTCTTCATCATCATCTGATCATTTTTCTCGTTCATCTCACCTTCTTCTTGTAACCCCACTGTTTCCTCATACCCAATGCTTAGAACTGGTTTAGGGACTTTGTTTGACCTGATAAGACTGTCAGAGTGATTGTGTCTCTGTGTGTGTCCTCCTCTCCACCACTGGTGGTGTCTGCACATGCAGAT
The DNA here is from genome assembly GCA_036023855.1 of Gadopsis marmoratus. Taxonomy (NCBI): domain Eukaryota; kingdom Metazoa; phylum Chordata; class Actinopteri; order Centrarchiformes; family Percichthyidae; genus Gadopsis; species Gadopsis marmoratus. The sequence goes on from JAVQJF010058154.1 coordinate 11,822, forward strand.
GGTTCAGGTGAAAGAGATTATAAGAGGATTACCTACTAGGCCTTCTGCCTGTAAGACCAAAGCCATGGCAGACAGGGAGATAAAGACATACAGTATGTATATGAATCCTCATACTGTACACGAAATATTTAAGTGGATGAAGTACTATGCATTTTCAAGTTTGTGCAGACTGAAGTGGTGGTAAGACAGAGCGAGCAGAGTGAGGCCAGCAGCACAGAGCTGCATGTAGTGACGAGGCATTCCTCAGAAACTTGCACAATAGCTTTAAAATCTTCCCACTTGCTTTGGTACCCAGTAAGTATTTATCAGAGTGGGCCACTACCTCCTTTACTGCTTCTACATGCTAAAACAATTCATTACAACCGATTGAATTTAAATAAAAATGACATCAGTCAGCTGCTTACTCAGCGTTGCCTGTGCTATTGTAGCAGCAGCATCTCAGACCTGCAGATGTAACTATGTTGACGTCAGCTGCTACAGGCAAAGCAATGGCTGCTGCCGCTTTGACCACTCGCGAAAAATACTTTTACCGCTTTTTCTGCTGTGTATATAACTGCTAATGTTTTGTGTGTTTCACTGTACTATTCACTTTTATTTATAAGGCGCCACATCACAGCACTTGTTCATACAGAGCAGGTCCAGACCGACTCTTTATTATAGAGACCCAACAAGTCCACCATGCGCAGCACCAGGAGACAGTGGCAAGAACCAGGACCAGACTCTGGGTGGGCGCTCATCTGCCTCGACCGGTTAGGTTGAGAGAGAGAGAGAGAGAGAGAGCAGGAGGAAAGAGAACACGCAGCAGCACAGTACAGTTCCACATACAGATGTAAAGCATGTACAGTACTATGTGTACTGCAGTAATCTGTTAAGCATTTTGATATCTCCAGTTCCAGCTGTCAGATACGTGTGTACCCTGGTGATGAATCACCTGGACTGGGGTCCCAAATGGGTCCCAAGTCTTATTTAGTCTTCATTTTGAACCCCTTCACAGCTGCAGAAGGTGCTTTTGAAGAATCTGGGTTCAAGGAGTGGCAGTTTAAATCGACTAGGTGAACCCCCTTAATCTACAACATTAACAAAAGAATAGGTTCTGGACTAGAATATTTACAGTAGGACCGAGTCCTAATGATTTTACACGTAGCTCCTTTACAGCCTCACAGAGCTGCCAACATTCTGGAACCCATTCTTAGTGGTTGCCTCAGCCTTGGCCTGTGGCTCGTGTAACGCTATCGACAGGTTGTGATCACAGATTAAACCATCAGTTCAGCATCTGCTCTGTGTGTCTCTGCTTGGCCATGCAGCAGCTTAACCTTCCATCAAGGGTTAACCTCATGACACAGTCATCCTGCTCGCTGGCCCAACAGAGACGAGTCACAGACCTGTCAGTGCCATTCAATGGCCGTGTGCCATTTGAGAAATACATCCAACAATCTATCTATTATCAATACCACTTGTCCTTAGAGGCTCGCAGGCAGCCAGTCCCAGATGACATTGGGCAGGAGGTGGGGTGCATCCTGGACAGGTCACTTTGAGACATGGATACAAATTCTGAAATGTTGACTAGGTGGTGCTAACATTAACATTTTCACTCCACAGTTGCTTATCGACATGTAAATCAACGCTGAATATATATGGTCAAGTATATAGCACATGTTTAACATAAGTTAGGGTTTTAAACATTGGAAGACACAACTGCAATCCTCCAATCTATTTTAACATGAGTAGAAATGTATGCAGAGGTTATTTTCAGTGTGGTTATGTGCAGCTCTGAACCATATTACAAACTAGTAATTAGCCTGCTGCACTCCAGTGACAGTTAAGCTGCTTATTGGCCAGCTGGAGATTAACCAGAAAGTCCCCACTTCACAGGGGTCCACACACTCCCTGAACCTTAGTGCTGCTTAGTGAAGGAGGAACAGCCTGTCAGCTCATTACCAAGCTCAGTCATCTTCACCAGAAATATATAATTCAAATGGTTTGTTCCATCAACTGATGCTGCACAGTACAGTACTGGGTGGACCGCTGTGACTGCCTGAACAGTAAGGCTGTATAAGACGGGGACAAAGTGCAAAACCTCCCAAAGCAGAAGCAGCACTTCCTATTGCTCTTCCACAATAAAAGCCTTCCAGCCTTGCCCAAGGACACTTTGACATGTGGACAGGAAGTGGCAACAGTGTCATCAGTGGATGACCTGCTCTACCTAACGAGATAGGTGGAGTGTAACTTCTCTCCAAATCCAATAAAGAGCAGGTCAAGAGCCCCTAACGTTAGCCTGTACTCTGACGTAGCCCTACCCTGGACCTGCTCCAACACAGGAGCTGCCTGGCCTGGAGGTACTTGGGTTAGAGAAAATAAACATGCTTAAAAATGTTTACAAAAAGTAATAAGCAGTTGCTAAGCTATGATTGGACAATCGATGTTTGGAGGAGGGGTTTAGCGTTGGCAGTGAATAAAATCCATGGGGTATATTTGAGGACTTGTGTTTGATAGTGCCACATTTCCAACAATAGTATGTTAATGTGTAGTTTTTAACAGCTGCTGGAGGTCAGCTACAGAGATTAGACCAGATGTTGTCTGGCTGTGAGGAATGCCAGAGTGGAATTCTAAAAATATGAACATATTCCCTGGTTATTTTTAACCCTATCCAGGGAATAGGAAAGGGTCACGCAGAATCAGACAGAAAGGCTTTAGCACTGTTAGCACCTTCAATTGACCCTTTTTACTAAATTCAGGAGCTAGATTGTTTGTTTGTTTGTTTGTTTTACCAGGAACTTCCTGGAAAACTTTGCCGGCGCTGCAAAATGAAGAATTAATGCACTGATTACATAAACAATGTCAGTTAGTGAGTTTTACAGGTGCTGGGTGGGTAGATTGTGTTTGCTCAAACCCCCCCCCCCCGTAGACTCGATTTAAAGATGGCCTCCATTTGCCCACACTGTACAATAATGAAGCCTAAATATCCTGGTTACAGGAGCAGCCATCCTTCAAATCAGTTCAGTTTTCTTTCTGCAGCGCCACATCGTATCAAAGTTATCTCAGGCGCTCATTCACACAGCGCAGGTCTAGACCCACCCTTCTACTTCCATTGGGTCTGGACCCAATATCATCTTGCGCTGGTGAAGTCTTTTGGAGCCAGAGTCTGGGCAGCATCGAGGTCCCGCCCACACGCCCGCCCGAACCAATCGCGAGCACACTCAACTGAACTAACTAAACCCAAACGTGTCAGAAGAATGAACACTTGAACTAACATCAGGGCGATAAGAGCTACCTAAAATGACAAACTGTCTTTGGGAAAGTTTTATTTTAGGTGTACTTTTATGTCCCATATTTCCATGTCCGCTAACAGGGAGGGGCGGGGTTTATGATTCTACAGCCAGCCACCAGAGGGCGATCGGGGGAGCTGTCGTGTCATCATTTATGCTAAGTTAAGCTAGCCAGCTGCTCACGCTTGCTTCATGTTTAGCATATACGTGATGGTGGTATGAACTCGGGAAGAATTGTGGAACCATTGTTTCAAGGGGAATTCTGCTGATTCTACACATGACGATGAGTTTCGACTCAGTAGAGATGCACAGACATGATACACTGGCAGCGATACTGACGTTATTAAGGGGATCGGGGATGTCAGATGCAATTGACCCCCATTAAATCCAGTCTCTTTGTCAGTGTAAATATAACATTTGGTGTTTTGCTTTCGCTGGTGTCAGACCTGGACTTGGTACCAGAATTGTTGAACAGTTTGGAGTCCGTCTGGAGGAGTCTGAGAAAATAACCCTGATGATGTCATCCGGTTGTCTCAGTTTGTGCTTAAGATGAATTTTTTCTTAAAGGACGCCTGCATTACAAACCAGTGCATGGACTTTGAAATATGTGCTCATTTACCAATGAGAGACGGTCAAACAAACTGATGCTATTAAAATTCATTATGGGAAGTGTAGGATTCAGTGTATTTGCAGCTTGAGAATATCTCCGTCTCTGCTGCATTAACCAGGACTAATGATAACAGTGGATGTATGTTGGGACTGTAGATTTGCTCAGGCTCGCTCTCTGACAGTAGAGATACTCTGTATTCGTAGTTTAGGACCAGATTAGAGGTTCAGTCTGTTCTGAGTTTGAGTTTGGTTACTTTCTTTTTTCTTTTCTTTCAAATAACCTTACAGGCATTATTGGCTTTGTTGTTGGCAAAGACGTTTACAGAAGATTCACATCATATTAACCACACAGCACATTTAACACAGTGTTTAATGTGTATATGTGCTGTAATATAACCTCCCTCTCTCTCGCCAGCATGTACTGCACATGTTAAAATAATTTAGTCTCCCACATTTTTGAAATCATGTTTAAGACGCACTGTGAACGTGGATGTGTGATGACCTACAGAGACCTCTGGCACGTATTTGATGTGATTCTAAGAAATTAAAGTGTCATTGAAGGTTTTTTTCTGTTTCATAATGTGTGTTGGTCTGCAGAGATTGGCATGGTTTTATTCTTATTCTTGAATGACTGAGATACGGAGAGAAATGGGTTTCGGCAGCCAAACCGAAGCTGTCTTATTCTTAACTTGCTGCAACTGTTTTGGTTCATGGTACATTTTGATCATTAACTTGCAGAGACTTGAAAGTTGTCTAACAAAGATGATCCATCCCAGTGACCATTTCACCAAGTGTATTTATTTTTGATTAGGAAACATTTGAGAACCCCCCCCCAAGTGCATTTATTGATCAGCATCAAGAGTTAAAAGTGTAAAAGTGAACTTTGTTGTTGCTCAAAGTCAAGGGGATGGAGCGACCTTGAATGCACCAGCAGAGGGCGGTCTCACCACTGTATTACTACACCATGACACTGTCAACTGTAACTGCAAATGATATTTCACTGTGATTGTGATGGACTGGCTATCTGCAGCAAATATAGTGTCTGATAGTTGATTTTCATGTTCATGAACTAAAACCAGCGGCTGCCTGGAAGGTAGGACATTATTTTTAAAACGTATGCTTTGCAAAATGGTCGGCAGTCACAAAAGGTGTATATAAGTTGTAGTTAAATGGGTAACATAAAGCCACTGCTATAGTTACTGCTTTACAGTTAAAGAGCTGTGTGACTCCTCCGTCCTCCTTTTTTAAAGGAGCAGCCTCTAGTTTTAGTTATTTTCCTCCTTTTAAAAGGAAGATGGAGGGAAGATAAGGAGTGTTGGGTTAGTAAAAGCAATCTGGTTAAATGGTTAAAAGAGAGAGAAGTATTATTAGAGATTATTTAGGGATGTAGGAGCACGAGAGGGGATAAAGGAGAATAGAGAGGAAGAAAGTGTAGGATGCTTCCAAAATATCTGCTTTTATGTGCATTTTCTGATTTGCCACCTCAGTTGTTAAAAGGTCCTGTACAAAATGTATAATTTCCCCACATTTCACCGAAATGCTGATCGAGTTACGATATGACGACATAAAAAAATAAGGATACATTTCACAGGACGCACGTGGAGAGTTACAACGTTTGACAGCCCGCTGGGATGCACACGGTGCGTTTTGGTGAGTAACGTCTGTTTGTTTACAAGAAAACTCCACGGGGCACCTGGATCTGCAAGCTGAAGAAGTGATAGAACAACAAAGTCAGTGGTAGAGGAAGATGTGTGTGCTGGGCCAGCTCTGCGCTGAACAGTGTCTTTTTAATTAGCAGCACCTGACGCAGCTGTGGCAGAACATTCACTTCTGACTGGTGAAAGTCAACAAATGATCTTGCAACTTAAATGCTTCATGATTGTCTCAGAATCAGTTTGGTTAGACTTTGTAGTTACACCTACTACGCAGGATGAGGTCGCCACTGAAGGTGAAGTGTTTCCCGAAAGTAGCTCTGTGAAGTTTCACAGAGCTGCGAATTAACAGCTGCAGCTGCTTTATGCTACACATTCTGGATTGGATCGATGCCTGGACTCCTGAACATAGTTTTGATGTCCTTCCCGCGTAGCTGTGGCTTTATGTTTGAGCTCGTGACTTGATGATCTTCGCGGAACAAAAATGCTCTGACAGACTGCAGCAGTTTCCCCTTCGGGATTTGTCTTTGTTCACTGGACGCTCTCAGCTCTCATGATGCTGCCAGGCGTCATGGTGGGGACGCTGTGTCTTCTGATCGCGTGCTGCCCAATTTTAGCATTAATGTCCCAAAAGCACTAGCCGAGATATCAATTTTTCTTTCAGCGTCCTAGAAGCTGTGAATGATGATTAAACCGGGCAGCAGCGGCTGTCGACGCAGCATCTCAGTGGACCGCCATTATTTTCAAGGTGTAACCCATCACTTAGAACCGGCTCTGTTAATGGCAGTGACTGTGCTATCGTGGATTTAAGTGTGAGGAGGAGGCACCTTTTCGAATAGGGACCCTGCGTGGGTTAATATGTTAAAAGGTTATTGAGGGAGAACTTAGTTAAATAGAAGCAGAATAAGGTATTAATAAGAGCTTTGACTCATAAAGAGCCAATATGCTACTAACGTGCTGACAAGTAGCTAGTTCTGGTGAAAATATGTTCCATTAATATAAAGTGTTACCAAACAAAGAATAAAGTCAGTGGGGCGGGGCAGGTGGAGGAAGGGCCCTTTCTAGGTGCACCAGGTGCCACCAGTTGGATGGGAGGAGTTGGTTGAGGGGCTGATCCCGGAAACAAAGAAGGAAGCCGAACTACGTTGATCATACACCTGTTTACACCCTACAATCTTATGGTGATGGAGCCCATCACGTGGGGGGGGGGGGGGGGCCCTCTGGCTGGTTCACCAATACG
>JAVQJF010058158.1:0-140616 GCA_036023855.1 Gadopsis marmoratus
GTGTGTGTGTGTGTGTGTGTGTGTGCGCTAAAGAGACCAACATTGAAGGTGGGAAAAGAGGTTGTCAGGCGCAGTTTGCAATTTTATATAGGGCCTTTTTTGTTTCCCTTCGTCGTTGAATGCTAATCTTGCCACACACACAAACGAGTCCCCCAGAGAAGGGCTTGTGTGTTTGATGTGGCCTGCCTGTTTTAATCTGCTTATAATCACTTGGCCCCCTGGCAGAAAGTATGTGTGTGTGTACAGCCCAAGATAATGGCTGTATTTTTTTGGTTCTCTACTCCCATATTTTAAATCCCACAGTTTAAAGCCCAATATACAGTAGATGCAGAGTCAATCTTTAAAACTCCCCTTGATTTTTACCTCTGACTGCTCTGTCATGCCAAAAAACAAGTATTATTTAGTATTTTTATGAGGATTATCTTGGGAGGGACTTATAAATACAAAAGATTAGAGCTAAAATGGTTGGATGGATATTTCACTCTTAATAAATGTGAACACATTATTTTCCCTCACCCTGGGCATAATTGATTCCCCATTTAAAGAATTTCCCATAATCCCTCTCTGGGTCTCTGAGCCATTCAGGTTTTGTCATCTCGCTGAGCTTTAATTAATACGGTGGCTCTTTGTCCAATAGAGAGGCATTCAATGTTGAATACATTTACATTTTACATCTCCTAACAGCTGGCAAGAGTTAATTAAGAAGGTGCAGATGGGATGAAAGTTAAAATGGGTTTAATTTTTGTGGTGAAATAACCCTTCAAATGAGCACACTGGGGTTCATTCATGTAGAAAGTTATGGCTATTTAAGAAAAAATGTGGAAAGATTCAGTGTTTGTTAGGAAGGTTGTTGTAAAGTTGTACATTGATCCATGGTTTGTCTTAATGATGGCGTTTTGTAGTGCTCCAACTAACGGTTATTTTCACTATCAATATGATCCACTGATTATTTTCTTTCTATAAAATGTCAAAACACAGTAAAATCGTATCCATCACAAGTCCCAGGAGTCCAAGGTTTTGTCTTCACGCTGCTTATTTGAGGCCAAACCCCCAAAATATTCTTTTTTATTACAATGGAAAACTGAGAGAACCAGAAAATATTGGCATTTAAAAAGGTGGAACCATCTAATTTTGGGGCACTTTTGCCTATAACATGACTGAAACAATTCACTGGTTATTAGTTGTTGCAAATACATTTAATTAATCTCAAACTCACAATTTCATCCTTTTTATTTACAGTAAAAGTATATGTGGTCCAGACCATTAGCCCTCAATGTTTTATTTTTTTGTTGGCCTGTGTGTGTGTGTGTGTGTGTGTGTGTGTGTGTTTCGGTCTTTTCTTTGTTTGTGTTTTTTCGTTTCTTCTTTTTTTTTGGGATGAAATGTGCTCCGAGGCACAGCAATATGCCGATGACCGTCCTCTGGAGAGGAGCTTGGCTGACCTTCAAAAGGACATTTCCTTGACGGCAGCAAGAGGCTATTGTAATTGGGACAGAAAATAGCTTAATTGGCTGATAATGATATGATTACTGATTGCCTGAGAAGAATGATGGCTATTCATCAACCCTATCAGGCTATTCATTTTGTTTCAACAGCGCATCATTTTCTCCAAATGAATAACTCATTGTAGTTGCCTACTCATTTATGGGAGTACAATAAAGTAGTATTTCTTGACTTAATCCGTGCAAAAGCTCACTTGGATGGATGGCCGTTTCTTTTGACTTCAGCTCAGCTTCCGCTGCGCATGTTTTCTCTTCTTTTGTTGCAAGCAAACCTGTTTTTAAAGCTGTCGATTGGTGGCTCTGAAGCAGCGCCACGCCAGAGCTGAGAAACAGTTATGGTTGGAGGACGTTTTATAGCTGCCTCAGCTGCTGAAGCCCCGACACATACCACAGATGGACAGACGGGGCTGGGTCCCAGTCGGGGGTGGGAGGTTGGTGGGATTGGGGTGGTTACTTTTTTTTTTGTATGTATTTTTGCCATGGGGAATTATGACATCATCAGGCTGTGGAAACATCCCACCGCAAACCACTTTCACTTTTTTTACTATAAACCCTCATGTGGCCACCCACCACTGTAACAACAGACTCCATGCACATGTAAACATGTCCACATACAGTCACAGAGTCTGCTCTCACAAACATGCTGGCAGCGTACGCTTCTGACATAAAGATACACACACACACACACACACACACACACACACAGACAAACAAACACTCGGAGAAGCTGTTTGGACGGCAGGAGCCAGAATGGCCCATTTTCTCCTGCTTCCCCCTAATGAGTGCCATAAAGAGCGCGAGGCATCAATATTTCAGTGCTCTTGTCAGGCAGGCTGCAATATTTCACTTTGATGAGGCTCACCAGAGGTGTTTTGTTTATGCTCCGATCGCAGGTGAATTCAGGAAGCCAGAAAATTAGACTGACGATGAAGATCTGGACTGCTGGTGGATTGTGGTTTTTGGGAGAAATTACTTTGACTGATTGAGCAAAAGCGCATTTTTGTTTTAGTCAAAATTGCAGAATTGATTGACTTACTTTCACTTGAGAGATTAGAATTTGAACTCAGGCTTTACTATCAAAACAAAACTATGTTTAGCGTCTCACACCCCATCACCGTTTGGCTTAAAGGAAAGTGAATTCCTCACACTCAGCAGAGCTGTTGCTGCTCTGGTTACAACATAATCTTATCTTGATGATTTCATTCCAGTTGAAAGTCAGGCAGCAGGATGTCGATGGCGTCGTTCCATCTCCCGGTGGGTTTGGGTTATATCAGGCTGATGTTGCAATCTGAAGTCGGGCAGACGTCTCCAAATGAGCTCTAAATGCCGTCTGTTGTTCCTCCGCTTTGTGAGCGTCCCACTGGGGTTGCTACAGGAGGCTACGGTTGCACTGCTACATGCCAGCTGTGTCTGCTCAGTTTGTCAGTTCAGGACTCCTTTCTCCTCAGTTTATGGGTTTGTTCTGTGTCTTGTCTCTCTCGATGACTGTCTTTCTGTCTATATCTTATCAATGTTTATTACTCTTTAATTTCTTTTCCTGTCAACCCTTTCATTGTCTTTGCAGCCTCTTACTCATTTCTGGAATCTGAACATTACGAAAAGTAACTTTTAAACATTTCATCAGTGTTTTAATTCTCTAATGCCTATTTCTTTTGCTCTTGTTGAAGACCCGTTGATAAAAGTTACTGACTACTGCACAATCCTAAAGCTGTGTTGGGCATCCTTGAATGAATCCCATTGAGATGTGAACACATCAGAATAATTTAGATGGCAGTTGGACGTTTTTGAGGAGTTTGCTTCCTGCCCAGGGATGTTTTGATGTAACGTATGGAGGGTTTCAATCTTCCTTTCATTAGTTTCACATGTTTCTCTTGTGTGTACTAATGAACGTGCAGATTTGTGTGCGTGTGGATGCCTGCTTGTCCTTGTGGAACGTTTTTTTTATTAAAGATGTTTTGTGTGCTTTCAGGTGGACGAGCTGTACGAGGCCTTCTGCATCCAGAGCCGTCTGAGGGAAGGTGCCAGCCGGATGAAGCAGGCCTTCTCCTCCTCTCCCTCCACTAAAGGCACAAAGGAGAGCATCACAGAAGTCAACCGCCGCTACAAGGAATACACAGAGGTACTGGCATAGAGCATCGGCTTCAGTGTGTGGGGAAATACTAGCAAGACTTGTGTAAAACTCCATGTAAATGCTTATTTTCCTTGTCAAAGTCGCGTAACGTGAAGCTAGTTGAATAATGGCGTCTACGAGCAATCATCTCATAAATTGCCACACAAGTTGACTTTTGAAGAGAGCGGCATAAACGAGGCGGGGTGTTTACATATACACCGCATCATGATTTATTGTGACTTCTAAAAATATAACATGATGCATTAAAGATTGGGTCTGACAGGTACAGATTACTACTTACACTGACATGTACTGAATTATTCACATACTTACAGAATGACCTTTTTAAAATCCCAATAACCAACACCTGTCGTCACCGGCCCTGAGGGACTATACCAACGGTCCTGCCTCCTCTGCAGTTTGGTGTTGACTGGCTTTGTAGGTGTCTCTCGAGATAACGTGATTGCTGCTGTTGTTCTCGTCTTGTGTGACAAAGGGCTGTTTACATGATCAGTCTTATCTTTCTCTCTTCTCCAGAACATGAGCACGTTCGAGAGTGAACTGGAGAACCTGCTCGGGGAGTTTCACATCAAAATGAAAGGTGAGATAAGAAAACGTCTTCCGTATCACAAGTTTACCCAGTCACATACCGAAATAAGAGGTATGAATTCATGAATGTTTACAAGAGTGTTTGGGTGATGAGCGGACAACTAATCGTCACACTGCATTCAGGATAATCCTTGGCCAAGTGTGAAAAGCCTTATCTTGTAACAGAAAGGCTGTAACACAGCTTTGATCCTGACAGCAAGGAAAATGTCCATTTTAAAGCTGCATGTACTGTAGCTGGACACTGAACCCCTCCATGATCATTCATCGTAAACCGCCCAGCTAAATTTTAAAGTCATCTAACGACAAAACAGAATGTTTGGCTTTTTCTCCCCTCCTACGTCTTGTCCAAATGTTTGTTAAAAATCAATTTCCTCTCTCTGACAGGTTTGGCAGGCTTTGCTAGGCTCTGTCCTGGAGACCAGTATGAGGCAAGTTCCTTTTTTCTATTTTTACGTAACACAGACCTGTTGAACACAACTTTACTTTTATATTGAAATTTGAAATGTGTGAAATTTAGCAAACCTATTTAGTTGAGACAGGACAATTTATACTTTAAGTTCATGTTTCCAGCAGAATGAAATATTAGAAAAAAATCCATATTTCCCTCTATTTTTGAAAAATGTTGCAACTGAGTATATACCATGAGGCTATCAAAGTTTTGTCCTTTCTCTGGCTCCAGGCTTACGTCTTTCTTTTCTCTTTTACACTCTCCTTTCCATTCCTCCCTTTAGATCTTCATGCGGTACGGACGCCAGCGGTGGAAGTTGAAAGGAAGAATTGAAGTGAACTCCAGACAGACTTGGGATGGAGATGAGATGGTCTTCATGCCTCTCATCACTGACCTCATCAACATCAAGGTACTGGAGAAAACCTTGTGCCTGAAATATTATACTTAAATTAGCACAGCACAGGGTAAAGACGAGAACAATGCACAACATCTAGCGCAGCGTTGGGATCATTCTGATAGGTCATGGTCATATTTGATTGCAGCTGGTGGAAGAAAACGATTCATTAACAATCACCTGACTTGTGTCTTGATGTCAGAAGAACCTGTCATTGTTTTCTTAACATGAGGAGTAAAGATCTTTTGCCTTTGGTCTGTATCAGGTGACAGAGCTGAAGGGCCTGGCGACTCACATGCTGGTGGGCAGCGTGATCTGTGAGACTAAGGAGCTGTTCACTGCCATGCCTCAGGTGGTGGCTGTGGACGTTAACGACCTGGGGACCATCAAACTCAACCTGGAGGTCACGTGGTAGTAAGTGGACTTTTATTCGTACAGGATGGGGTTTATTAATTTTAGATGTAGAAAGTACTAAATGAGATTTTTTTATTTTTTTTTTACATTAGTATGTGGCTTTTTGCCTTTTTAATTTGAAAGTCCGTGTTGAGGGATCTGACATATGACACATGGACGTTGCAGCCATGTGGTATGCACATTAGCCATTAGGCTGCTGGGACACCCTGTACAATGAGAAGATAATTTTAAAGTAGTTTTCATCGCTGAATTTAAAAATACCTGTAAAATGCCCTACCTCCATGTCTGTGTCACATTCAATAACTAAATTTGAGGGAACTTTGTCAAAGATGTAGCGTTCTAAGTTCAGTCAACATTACATATATGTTTTCCTGCCATCTGGTGGAGAAACATGGTCATTACACGTTATGGTAGCTATGGTAGACATAAATAGATCACTTGGACCAGTCACACATCAAGTGCCTTGTTTTCGTTCCCCCATCCAGCCCCTTCGATGTCGAGGACCTGACTCTGTCGTCTGGCAACGTGAGCAAAGCCACAGCACTCCAGAGACGAGTGTCAGTCTACAGCCAGGGCACGCCAGAGACCCCCACCTTCCAGGACACCACCTTCTTTGTCAGTCCACACACACAAACCTCCTTTTGCTTCATTGGTGTAGTGGGAGACGGTAGTTTTTAGTGGTTTTTGTAGTTTGTAGAACTGAGAATAGCAGCTGCTATTTTTTAAAGGCTTTTAACTGGGTGTATTGAGGTGAAAGAGATGACATTTTGTTGTCCCTGCACGCTAACCTGAGTCTGCATCATAATATATGGATCTTCTATCATGGCACACATTTCTTTCTGTTAATGCATCATGCTTATGTTAGCAACGCTAGTGCTACCCCTAAACTAACCCTCACCCATTTCCCTGCTATCCTCCTCTCCTTGCATTTCCACATCAAAACCCCTAACCCACACTCTGTCCCACTTCTGTCCCACACGTTTATCCACCCCTCCTGTATCTCACTCACCTGCCCTCACTCGAATACCCAACACCTTGTCCTACTTGCCCACGTGCATTGTGCAAAGAAGTGGCGGCCATATCCCGTGGAGCGCCAGCGCCTCTCCTTCCTGCATATGCTCCGAGACACCCTGCTAGAGAAGCTAAGGCGCAGTCGCTCGTTTGGTGACCTGGCCTCACTCCGGCCAAGGCCCAAATCCAGTCTGGAGGTCTATGTGAGTGTGTTGTGGCCCCTCGCCCCTCCTAACCTGACTTTTGTGTGCCCCATTACCTCACTGACACGATGGGGATGGACTCCTCTGCGGGTGTGGACACACTTGGGCTTGTCCAGTCCCTTTCTGTGAGCTGCAGAATGCCATGTGTGGCTGTTTGCATGTTTATTTGCATGACATGCTTTAAGCTGGTTGTGTTCTTGTTATGCTTTTCTATTCAGAATTACCTTACTGTGATTCTCTCTTGGTTGAACAGATCTGGTCATAAGAATTTAGAGGACGTTAGTGTGGATGTTTTTAAGTATGTCTGACATCTCTTTTTCCACCTGAGAGCTTTCTATTTCAAGCTATACTTCAGTCTTAATCTTAATCTTACACATATTTACTCCCCCGTCTCTCCTTTCAGTCCACTTTACCAGATGATGTCTTTGAGAATGGAGGCTGCGGCATGGCCGAGTGCAAGCGTCTCTCCTTCACCTTCTCCGACACCTCTGGTTCCACGCCCAGCCCCAGCCCCGCCCCAAGCTCCCACTCCCCCGGACAGTTCAACCCTGAGATCACGGTCACTCCTCCAGAAACAGACCCATCACCTACACAAATCCTCCCAACAAGGGAGGACTCCATCGCAGAGGAGCATTTAGAGGAGGAGGACGAATACGAAGAGGATGGGGAGACGGGTAGTAGAGGAAGTAGGGGCACCAGTGCCAGCCTCGCCAGTGACGAAGCCGAGGTGGTGGAGGACTCTGAGTGGGAGCGCACAGAGTCCCAGCGTAACTCTGGCTCCAACTGTGGTTCAGCTGCCCCGTCCCTCTGTTCTGATGGCCACTTCTCTACAGTGGCTCCAGAGGATGTTTTCTTAGACCATAATGATGAACTGAAACCTGTGGAACTGGACATGGAGGAGGCGGGCAGCCTGACCAGGCAGCTTGTGAAGAGGCTGACTTCATCGGAAATTGTGCTGCCGAGTGGGGGCTCTACGGAGGGAGGAGGAAGCCTGAGCTGGGCAGGAGAGGGGAGCAGGGCTTTCCTGGAGAGCACCCTGGAGGAGGCCATCCACAGCCTGCTGATGATGCTGGAGTCACTGACTCACCGCTGCCGAGAGCTTCAGGACCTGGAGCAGGAAGCGATGCGTCTGGAGGACCTGCTCAAGGTGACCGAACTGAGTAGTTTCAGAGAATGTTTTATATTTATTATGTATTTTACTTACTCCAAATTGGTACATAATCTTTAAATCCTCATCGCATACTACTCAGTAGTTTCAAGTTCCTCAACAATCAAACAAACACACAGAAAAGTCAGATATCGACACATATGAAAGTCTAAAAATTGGTTGGGTCATTTTTAGAAAACTACATGCTGAGTAAAATGTAAATGAGTAATAATTGACTCCATAAATAATAAGTCACTCATTGTCCTGTGTTTTTTAATTTCTGGGTTTACCTAGATGGATGCTTATCATCAAACCACAGTACTACCTATGGTAGAGAATCACCTAAAAATACTAGAAGTTTGGCCTGATTCGCCTGTCAGAACATCAAGCGACAGGATCTGAAATCATTTTAGCTACATGGAATGGACTATGGCAGGTTAAATTCTCCAGGATTTGTAAGAGTATAAGATTATTAACCCACTATCTCCTTCCCCCTACCTCTTCACAGTGCCGTCTCCCGGGTCACAGGAGTCGATCATCCAGCCTCAGTCTGACGGTGGAGAGCGCCCTGGAGAGCTTTGACTTCCTCAACACCTCTGACTTTGATGACGAGGACACTGGAGACGATAACGCCATCCTCGGTATCCCACAGAGGTCTCCACTTTTTGATACAGATGGAGAACGGATCGGGTGAGTGGGAGACGGATGGAGGCACTTTGTGTCGGCTGACATCGACACTACTGTTTAGAAATGTGTGCTCTGAAAATTAAAATAAAATGCTGTTGTTGACTTATCGCATACCAAAAACTACAGTAAGAGCTGAAGTAGGATACGTCAGGTTCTTGGTGCTTGGTTTTAAGTCAAGTAATGCTCAGCTATTCATTCATGAAAGCATGAAACCTTTCAATTATGTGCGACTATAACACAAGAGTATGAAGGGTTTCATTCAAAGGACTGGACAGAAAAGCTGCATTATCTTGCATCAGGGCAGCACTCAATTGAAAACCATTACAGTAGATTTCTGTTCATGGAATGCTGCTGCCACTCGGTGGTGACTCTGGGTATTTGCCTCTTAGGGGCCAGCCTCCAGAAGCCAGAGGACACCTGAGTGAAGCCCTGACAGAGGACACCGGGGTTGGCAACAGCGTGGCAGGAAGCCCCCTGCCGCTTACCACCGGAAACGAGAACCTGGATGTGGCTATCGTCATCCACCTCCAGTACTGTAATCACCTCATACAGGTAGAGCTCCTTATCACATCTGACAGCAGAGTGATGAGGAGTATAAGTAATACATTAATAGTTGACATTAATTCAGTTTGTTAAAAGCATTCCCCTAACACGCCTTGGTTTCTTCCTGTAATGGCAGCTGTTGACCAGTGGGATGGGTGCGTGGCAGCGTCGCAGTCTTCTCCTCAAACTGTCCGCACAGACTCAGCTGATAGAGGAGCTAGCAGAGATCAGTGCAGACAGACTGGGAGCAATTACGTCTGCTGCAGACGGTAGGTACCAACAAGTGAAAAGCAGTTTGCTTTTTGGTGCGTTACCAAAAACTGCGTTATCACCTGAGTTTACCATGCAACGAGAAATCTTGCAGTTTAGAGCAGTCTATTGTTTATTATTTAAAGAGGTGCTGCACACTTAAATGTGATTTTTGTTTTTTATTTGGAGCTGTAAACTAAATATGACTGTACTGTGATGAAACATCAATGCTGGTGTTGCTATTGACAGTTACAGGGATATCTACTATTTTAAATCAGCCCTGAACCTTGCAGGGCAATGCTGACATAGTGAACCCGGTTGGAATCTATGTTGTGAAATTGATATAACAAAAATACTAATCAGTGTCAGCCTGTCTCCCCCGTGTCTACTGACCCTCACGTTATGTAGCCACGAGGCCACGCCTCCTACAGTTGTTGTTCTCTCACTCGTTGCATTTTTTTTTTTTTTTTTTTTTTGCTGGGAAAGGAGGCTTATAGCTAAATTTGCGGGTGTAGTTACACACACTGCGGTACTGTGTGACAAATTATCACCATGCAACAAAAAGGACTTTCTGGTTTGAGGGTATGTAAGCATCTGGCCTTCTGTTCCCTCAGTTCTCCCGGGACTCGCAGAGCGCCCACAGCTGATGACTCTGTGGTCAGAGTGCAGCGGGTCTGCAGGACTTTTCCACACAACACTGGACAGAGTGTTCAAACACATGAACCAGCGCTACACAGCAGTGTTGCGGGAGAGATGCCAACACAGCGCTGACACAGGTTGGATCATGCTTATTTTCTTTCTGCAAACAAGCCAAAGCTTACTCTTTTGTTTGCACCATAGTCTTGTTTGTGATTTTTTTTTTTTTAATTAATGTTTCAACTGAGTCACTAATTTGGATTGTAAATCAGTTTTAATTTGTTCCTGAGGGAAAAGATCATTGTAGTTGCTAAGAATATAATGTGGTTGGAAAACCCTTGAAAATAGAACACTTATTAAAGTTATTGACTGAGTTATAAATTAAATATATCACAATGCAAATATAATTCTAGTTGGCTAGAAACCATTTTCTGATAGCCTTCTCGTCTCTCCAGTGATTGGTGTCGTAGTGGGCGAGATGGTGGACAGGAGTGATCTGGTGGCGGCACACAGTCCTCCCGCCGCTGCGCTCTCCCAGGACGTCCTGACTGTGTTTCAGTTCCACAGCTACATCTTACAGCATGAAGTACAGGACATGGAGACACACCTGCTGCATCTGGCCAGAGAGGGTAAGCAAAGTGACACTGACTCTAGTAACTTTGATAATGGCCTTGTCCTGCAACAAGCACACCACAGCACAACGTTTCCATCACAGATGGCTGTAAATCTCTCAGCTACAACTCAGCAGATGTGTTTTTTCTTTTGAAAGATTGGATTTTCTGTCTACAAGCATCCAAAACTTCACTGGCTCTAAGAGAACTCTAATGGCCAGGTTGGACTAAATAAGGTCTTTGTGCTACATGGCTTGCTTGGAAAATGCTTTGTTTTTAACGCTAATAGAAAATAGACGACACAAAACTCTGCTGATTATGAATCACTCCTTTTTATAATAACCAAGTTAAACACTGATACATTCCTGGATTTCCTTTTAAAAGCAAACTGAA
The DNA here is from genome assembly GCA_036023855.1 of Gadopsis marmoratus. Taxonomy (NCBI): domain Eukaryota; kingdom Metazoa; phylum Chordata; class Actinopteri; order Centrarchiformes; family Percichthyidae; genus Gadopsis; species Gadopsis marmoratus. The sequence goes on from JAVQJF010058158.1 coordinate 10,958, forward strand.
AACACTTGATGCTCTGCAGGCTATTTTATTTATGTTTAAACCTTTGACATGTGTCTGTGTTTGTGTCACACTCAGAGGTGTTTGCAGAGGCTCTGTGCAGTGGAGATTATTCTCGCTGTCTAGAAGAGATGGAGGAGGTGCCTGCGTCAACCCTGTGGCCCAGAAACCGCACCCTGAGGGCCCTGGCCTCCCTGCTCACTGCAGAGGACCCTCAAGTCAACGAGGCCGCAGCCGACTACCTCTCTGCTGGAGCACCACACAGCCACTTCAGGGCCAGAGTGAGTGTTGTGTGAGTGTGTGTGTGTGCATGTGTGTTAATGCTGTAAGCCATGTTTGAATGTTTCTGTGTGTGTCTACAGGCAGTGGAGTGCTACACCCAGGCGCTGTCGGAGGCTGGAGGTCAGAGCCAGAGAGCGGCCTGTTCAGCTCTCAGCTCTCTGCAGGTCAGTGACCTCTGACACCTTCTACAGTTGTTTTACTGTGAGGGTTTGGTGCTAGATTAGGTCTCCATATGTGTTCATTGAGGCTACATTTATTTCTAAGCCATATTCTTTCACAGATGGGTCTGTTTCTGTTTTGTGTGTTTTTATCTCAATTTATCTTAAGTGCTATGATGGCTAAGAAGTTATATAACCGTTCCAAAATTATCATGTCATTAACAAAAAGAGGAAATCTTTCTAAATTAGCCCAGTTTTCTGTCTTCTATGTACTTCAAGTACCTTCCTCAGAGTGCCTTTCTGTCTGTAGGCAGTAGAGAGTATCAGGGCGGTGGTAGCACTGTGTGATTCAGCTGATGAAGAGCTTCGCCACATCGCCATAGAAACCTTGCTCACATTTGGTGAGTAGCAAATTTATGTAAATCAAATGCTGCTCAGATTTATCTTTTGCAACACTTCTACAAATCACTATTATTTCTGAATTGTATTTTATACACAACTGCCACCATGTACCTCACGCCACAAAGTATAAAACACATTAAGATGTATAAAAATGTGGTATGTGCCGTATAATGCCAAGACAAGTGTTTTCCTTAAGAGCTGATGATGCACAGTGGATTAGACCTCTTAAAACTATATTGGACTGAAAGAAGGCAACATTTCCCCCAGACAAATACAGTCAAGTGATCTGACTATGGCATTAACAGGCTGTACACAATATAATATATGTATAAATATAACTTTTCCTTTGTCATGTTGGCCATATGCCTGATGAAGAAGTAGTGGCGTTGCCTTTTCTCAGTCCAATACATTTTTTTAAGCTTTTATCCAGTGTGTGCGGATCTTTTTTTTTTTTTTTTCTTTCAATGATTTGTACCATTCCTCTCTCCCTTTTATCTAAAACTGAGACATTTTGACTGCAATCTGAGATGCAGCAGGTTATTTGTCACCTATAGATAACCCTTGTGTTTGGGGCAGGTGAGGAGGGCCGGCTGGCGTATGAGCAGCTGGACACGGTGCCGGGGGAAATGATCCGTCTGGGCACACGGCGAGGAAACGCCGTCACCACTGCCTTCTGAGCCATCGTGCCACTGAAAACGTCAAAAAATGGCATCTCGGCCTGATCTCCGAGGACAGCACTGCTCCTCAGCTTAACCCCACGCTGCACACCCCATGGGGCTGTTAATGACTGATCGCTTTATTGATCTGCCTTTTTGACACAGGCTTAAGGATCTTCACGCTGCCACATTAGATCACTTTTCTGATACTGCCTCCTTAAAGGAACTAACACCAAACAAACTTAACCACAAAGACACACAACCTGTACCCCTCCTGCACACACACTTGCACCCCTTATTCGTCCATCTTCTTCACTTTCAGACACTCCCCACCCCTCCCCCTCCCCCTCCCCGCTTTCTGAGCCAGGCAGACCGGACTGTTTGCATTTAACTGGAGGCTTTGACTGGACTAAAAGCTGCTCCAAAGACTGAGTAGAAGAATTCTAGGAATGCATCAACCTCTGTCAACAAGCTATTCACCACTGCATCACTTCCTCACGGATTAGTTATCATGTTGATTGTTAGTCGGTTGTGTCACGCACTATGCTACCTATGATCTTTGCATAATCACTCTTTATCACATTTTAGTTCGGGGTTTTGCATTAGAAATGTTTTCTGGTGCTTTGGAAGATTTGCACTGTTGTATGGCATGTAAATATGGCATATTTTACACAGCCGGTGTAATATATGTGCTTTTATTTAAAATATATTAAGTTCTGTTTTCTAATATGTTCCATTTTGAGTTTCAGGGATTCTTGTATGGCTGAAAGTTGTGTTGCCGGTTTAAAAGCCAGAGTTTAACAGCTGTTTACAGTCTTGAACATATTTAGACCTCAGCTTATCTATCAGTGGCGGAGAAGCAAAACAAACTGAAGGGTAGAGGTGAGACAGGTCAGCACAGTGCCCAAGGTTCACTCACACAGCAGTTTATGTCTGGTTTTCTCATACTTGCAGTTGAACAAGTGCAATTTTTCTGTACATACGCAAGTCTTTTGCACCTAGCTGACATGAGAAAACATTTGATAAATGCAGCTTTGACCATCTGAGCCTTGATTTGGTCGAGCAGGTGGGTTCCACAAATACACTTTGTTTTTGTAAATGTATTTTTCCTACCAGGTACAGAGCCAGTCGAGGACAATATATTGGGTTTCTCAATAACTGTACAGAGAGTAGGAGGACCCTTTAGGCCGAGTAAAGGGTTTAGCCTCAGTTTTGGCTAACGGCAGGATTAGAAACTAAGCTTTTCTTATGAAGTGTTCCACTTGGCATGACTTGGGTCTGTTTTTTATTTCCCTGCATCCTAACTAACGTGGGAAAACTGACCCGAGGTAAGCGCCTAATTCCAACTTTTTTCATTGTAAGTATACTACTGAGTCTTGTGCTAGTGCACGGTGACAAAACTCTCATACACATTTTTATTTATTGACTCAAAATGTATTGGAGTTATACTGTAATAGTGCAGATAGCATTGTTATGTAAGTGAATTGTACATTATGTTCTAGTTTGGATCAGGTCTAGTGTTTGAAATTTTTTTGTTTTTAAAAAGGCCTCCACATTATCACCATGCAAATTATCTCACTGCTTAACTGTAATTCGAGTTTATTTTGGATAAATATTAGATAAATTATTTTGGAGAAGATTAAGATTTGCTAATAGTATTATAGATTTCTTTACTGTAAAAGTCCATTATTAGAGATGTTACTTTATTACTTAGACTTACTATATAACCAAAGGAAAATTATATCTGAAAATTGTCTTTTCAATACGAGCAAATAATTAACTAAAGAGAATGTATTTAACACATTTGCATTTTGCCCAGAATACTCCATGTTTAGAAGCACAATTTTATAAAGACCTATTATATATGAATCTTGTTATTTGGTTCTAACTGCACTGTCCAAAAGCCATATTAATTAAAAGTGGTAATATTTTGATTAGTTATTTTTCTTTGTATTATAATCTGCAAATGTGTGAAGTTGTTACTAAACACTGAAGATGCTACTTTTTTTTTCCATACATCCTTTTGGGAAACATGGTTCATATTAAGTAACTTATTTCTTCCATGATGTGAATAGCATTACAGTATTTAGTTTTTATTTTGAGTGTGCTACTTATTTGTAAACATGCAGTTGACCAGTGTTAAGTTGGTTTGTACTCCTATTCACTGCAAACTACAAGTTGTCGATGTACACATTTGGTAGTCTTTGCAGAAATTGATCTTTATCCATCTGTGGTAAAATGCTTCCTTACTGATCCATTTAGTTGCATACTACTCTTTTCCATGGTGGTTAGCAGTATTTCACCTGCTCAAATGTTGCAGTAAAGTTTATTTTTGCATAATTAAAACTACAAAATTGTGGATTTTTATTAAACCACCTTAAATGTCTGAAGCCCATGTTTGTCATTAGCATCATCTTGATTTACAGTTCAAATATTCAGATCAAAGATTGTCATGCAAGTGGACAACATGTACAGTAAATGCCAATTCTACAGATGTCCATGGACAACTTTGATGGGATTTTATCCTTCTATTGGCCAGATAACATTACATCTGCAATAAAGATACCATACACATCAAGAACTTAAGATGAAGAAAAATTTCAGTATGTCAGTGGTTTCATCTTTAGCAATGAATTCTTAATTGGCAAAGGAATTAACTACAGCTGACAATAGTGGAGGAAGTCATTTCCCTCCGAAATGTAAAGTAGCAGAAAACAGTAATAGGTCACTTGTTTCCAGAGTAACATTAATTTAAAGATTCTGTCAGCAAGTCAAATAGACCAGCCATACGACAGGTTAAGAACACTCACTGACCTGTTTTAGGCAGCAAGCGTAAGGATGGGAGTGAATTTGACAGTCGGGGCCAAACTGATTGCTAGACAACTAGGTTAGCATCTTCCAAACAGCAGCTCTTGTGGGGTGTTGCCAGTCCGCAGCAAAATACCTATCTAAAGTGGTCTTAAGGAAGGAGAACTGGTGAACAGGGTCATGGGCTCATTACTGTGCATAATGAGCCAAGGCTGGCCCCAATACAACAGAAGAGCTGCTGAAGAGGTTCATGCTGGTTCCGATAGGTGTCAGAACATTTTGCATTGCAGCGCCTATGCTGCCATGCTATGCTGACCTGCATATATTCACTTTACCAACTCCTGATGGAACACAGGCAAACACTGTTTTATTCAAAAAAGTGTTTATTCCACACACTTTGTACACAACTGTTCCATAACATTGCACAATTTTCACATTGTAAACTAACACCTGAGGGCATACACCAAGCCACCTCTGCCAATGAGTGTAGCACCATCGTTTGGAGCAAAGTTACAGCAGTGGGCTTTCCACAGCACATTTTGACTCACAGGAGACACAAGTGCACAAATGGTTGCCATTTTCCTACTGACACTGCAGGAGGTGGGCCCTGTACCCTCTTTTAGAGGCAGCAACTGATGCTCTTGGAATGCTACAGCCTGCGAGTAGCTGCAACAAATTCCCAGTACTATGTGTGCCGTGACAGAACATTAACAATGGCCATTCTAGATTCTAGTCAGTCCCAGCATGAAGAGTACCTGGACCCTGAAGCAAATAAAGGGAATTTAGCAATCTTTTACACTTATGCTTTTCCTACATTTCAAAATGTCAGAAATAGAGGCCTATACTGGCATAGTGGACATTTTTACTTGAAAGATTAATGTTCTGTTCAAGGCTTAATATAAAACTTCAGTCATTTAAAAAACAAAGTGATGAAGCATAACAGTTAAATTGACATTTCAAAAGTAAAATCAAATAGATGGCCACTTGCTGCTTAAGCACACTGTAGCCAAAACCTGCTGACATGTAAAAGGTCAAAGTGACATGACAAAAGAGCTGCGTCAGTTAATCCTGCTCTCCTGAGGGTCCAGCTTGTTCATTGTCTGAGCCCTCTTCTTCCTCTGCATCATTCTGACTGGAATCAGATTCTTCCTCATGCCAAGGTGCTGCTTCCCTTTTGTCTTCATGATCCTCCTCGTCTACATCAAGGGCGATATCCCTCAGTTCCTCCAGATTGTCTGGGCTCTTTCCAGTCAGCCTCTATTTAAAAAAAAGAATATATATATATATATATATATATATAAAATTTGAAAAGACATGATCCAGTATATCAAGTTAACATATATTAACAGGTAACCCTTAGTGTAGTCCTGTTTGTTTCAAATGTATTAATTTGACTCCATTTGTGATGTGCCCCCTTCATCTGAACATGGGACATTTATACACACCTCAAGAATTAAGGAATTCAAGTCAAGCATGCAGCAAGGCTTCCCTTAAAAACCAGTGGGACAAACTTGTGATTACAAGTGTCAGCTATCATGGAGGCCAATGTGTGCTTACCTCAATCATATCAGCCATGTACTGTACATGCTGTGCCAGCTCCTGCAGCTCTTCATTTTCACACTTGAGCTTTGTTATCTGTTCATCTTTGGCCTCGATGTCCTTGTGTAACTGGTTTTAATAAAAAAAAAAGACAAGATTAAGCATGACAGACACCAAGCTTGAAAAGGCTCAACAAAGGCAGAACCATGGCAAAACAGGAAAACCACCAAGCTTTAGTAAATTAAACCACTTCAAAGTAAAGCATATCAATACAGCAGTGTAATCACTGACCACATCTTTCAGACAAAGCTGTTGGGACAAAGGATGAGGTTGAACATGCATATCTTCAAATAATCCATTCAAATAAGTGTACAGGTTTTTTACAGCACTTTCAAAAAAAGGTAAATAAAACTTATTTAATGAGTCCATTTAGGTGCAGCGTTACTTAAATTCAGTGCCAGCTGGACTGGAGCCAACTACAGTCGACTCAGTCCGTGGGAGCGTGGGAATAGTGCAATTGACAGCTAAACATTAGCCGTCTCTTAGTGATTAACTCACCTTCTCGTTCTCCTGTAGGAGATTGTACAAGGCCTTCCTCCGCTCCTCCGCTACCTCTTTCCAGTAGGTGGGAGGAGGCGTTTCTACAATAGAAATTTTAAATTTAAGCTCAAGACCAATTCAAGATTCCACCATGTTAGTATGTAGTGCATAGTTTGAATCCCTACCTTTGACCATAAGTTCATATGCTTCATTGGACATGCCATCTGTCAAACACTGAGTTTCTTCTGTTTGTGTGGATTTGACTTCTACCTTCACCCTCTTTGTACCTCTAGTTTGTACTGTGCTCCACTGTTTTCGTTTGGGTATGACCTTTCCCCTCTAAGAAAAAAAATTTTTTAATTTAAAGGCCATTTCTTTAACAGAGACTGCTTCAGATTGCTAGTGGAACAATTGTATACAAAGAATTGAGCCAATGATCTAAACATTTACAAATACAGTCACTCAAATCAATCGACTTCCATGAAGCCACTGCATACCTGAGCTGACCTCCCCAAATCTTTGTTGACCACTGAGGGCTGGAGGACCTGCAGGCTTTGCCTGTGGGGTCCCATTGCCTTTTGAGATGGTGTAAAAAAGCCCTGGAAGACAAAACTGAAGTGTTACCTTATTGTCGAGTAGTCAATTGCAGATATGAGATGGCAAACAAAAGGCAAGATCCTAACCCTTCCCAGATGGGTCTTGGGAAACTCAAGATTGAGTCACGTGGGAAAACATCTCATTTTCCACACCTCTATTCATCAGGGCTTAGCGTCACTTTGCATGCATTACTTTAGTTACACTGTCACCATGGGAGAGGGCATAAGTGAAGTGGCTAAACACTGCCGCCATGTGCAACAGGCCCACAGGTGTGGGAACAGGGGCAGGGCCGGAATTCCTTCAACAGCCGTGGGAAAGTTTCTCCTTGGGGCTCATTACACAGCAGCCAACAAGATTAATGTTTAGCTACAGCTCAACACTGTGCGTTTCATGCCTAGAAAAGGTGATCTTTTGACCATTTTGATCTGTGGGGGGGATGTCTGGAACTGTTGGACATACAGCCATGTGTAAAGCAAAACACCATTTGCTTATCGTGTGGTATAAGCAACAGCTCCGAAGGACATTATTCGAGCAATGCCAACAGATTAAACCTCCACTTAATCAAGACACAGTCAGCCAAACAGTCTGTTGCTACTGAACACAATACTGACAGCTTATCTTTTTTCATTGCTGCAGTCATTTAACACCAACATGCGCCGATAGGGTTTTTCCACAGCAGAAATTCGGACTTGTCATAAGAGGCAACATTAACAATGCCTGTGTTCTATTTAAGTTGCCTACTAAAGCTAATCCTGAAACTAAAGCAGCAAAATGGAATTCAATCACCTGTGATGTCAAAACAGGCTGGGATAGGTTTTTGAGTCTGAAGATAAGCCAAGTTATGAGCACCATTTACTTAAGACACAAAAGGTCCCCCCCAACAAAGTTTAGAGTCATTCCTCTAATACATTCCCTTTCCAGTTTCTCACCTACAAATACTGAGATCTGCTGGCTGTTAAACACAGATGAGTTCATCTGATGACAACAGATTTTAAGATTAAAGTTTATATTATATAATTTGGTCTTTGAGATGGTGGCGAGTGTCTTAAACATTAGTTGTAAATTCTTCCAGAGGTTCTCATTTTATTCATACTCAAATGAGCAAGCCTTTATTTTATGTTGATTGTTTCTTTAACTTGTCCCGCGTGACATAATCTAAACCAACAATGGCAAGACAGCCCGATGATCTCATCAGTTGCCCCTTGAACTCCTAAATTTGTCCTAAATTTGATCAATTGTCCAGTTACAATACATAGGACGGACATTACAAGGAACACACAGATTACTCACCTTTATATTCTCATTAGACTTCTGCTGGCTGGGTTTTATCTTCCCACTGAAACTCATTTTCTTGCGAGACCTGACGAGGTAATAATTAACACACCGTCACTACACGTCACAGTGACGCGTTTGAGAACAGCCAAAATAAGAGGCGACCACCGTAATAGCCCGCAGCTTGGCGGCGTTACATTTTAAAGGCGACGACGCCGATTGCTGAACGTGCGTTTCTTAAAACGCGAACCCGCTAGCTGTTAAAATAAGGTTCACGTTAAACGTGTCGCCGCCGCTGTGAGAAAACCAGCGGCACAGGAGGCCAACCGAGTCAGTTAACGCCAAAACGCTCATTTGAGCCACCACGACTAAGGCTAGCACAACGGTAGCTGCCGCCGCTGATACTTAACGGGCAGCAGGGGTGGAGAGAATTAAAGTGAGACGATGTTAAAGCAGATAAAAGCTAACTCGACTTACCGTTTCCGAGCAGAGCCTCGACGTTCAGATCACCGTCTCTTCTCTGAGGATCTCGCGCCAGGGGCTTAAATACGCCCACTCCGTCACGTGACAAAGGCACCCACTCACGAGGGGAGCGAGGTCACGTGTCCGCACACGTCACATCTTTGTAGTTCGTGCTCGGCTGTGCAGCCATTTTGGGGAGGCTGTGGTCCGACGAGCTCGCGTGCCACAATTAGCTGCCCGAAAACACACAAAGAAACCAAACGGAAAAACGTTGGACGACGCGCCGTTAAATATGGGCCCGCCGGGAGACAGAACACGCCACATGTCGACTGAGAGAACGGAGGATTTCAGCTGGATTGTCGATTTATCTTGACATGGCATGCAGCAGGGCGAGTCGGTGGTTGTGACGACTGAAGAAAAGAAGCGAAAGAAAACAAGCGCAGCAAACACCTCGAAACTTCAGACGTGGAAAGGGGAGATTTTGTTTAGCTAACGTTTAATTTCGCCATTCAGCGTTCGCCGTTGGTTGGCTATTAATTCCCTGGCTGATTTTTTTTTGTTTGTTTGTTTTATCAACGTTAGTTGTTGACGAGACACGACTGAAGCAAATTACACCGAGCTAAAAAAAAAAAAATGCTGAGCACAAGCAAAACCAGCTAGTCAGTGAACCCTGCAGGTCTCCGGACTCTCACAGCGCTGGCAGTCACGTTGAAGCGGGCGAGAAAATGTAAACGCGTGGAAAGATGACTGCACGCTAGCTAGCCAGCCACACACGGGCCCCAATTAAGCCACTCAGTCAGAAGATAAGATGTAGCTACATTGTTGGTTCACTACTAGTTAGTGTTGGAAGTGAATGCCTGGATTAGCTTGCTAGCTCACCTTAGCTAGTGTGCTAAAAATACGCCCACACCATGACTATCGGCAGTGGCAGCACCGCGGGCCGTGGGCCGAGTGAGCGGCAGTAACAGTCGAGGAAATGTCAAGGTACTTTCGCGGTAGTCTTCGATGTTACCCGGTGCCAATGTCTCCTGGCATCTGCATTTACCTGCCATGTTCGTCTGTATCCCCAATCCGTCTGTAACACGCACATAACGCAGTCTCTACAGAGAAATAAAACACAGAAACGACAGCCATGGATGAGGGACTTTGAAATGACCCAAACAAGAATATTTGTCTGCTTGCTAGTCTCTGTACTCCTCAATTCCACTGGCTAAGATATATTGCCGGTATGGGCTTTTACAGTAGCAGCCGTTTCTGTTGATTTAGGTAACATTCACAGAATAAACGTTAGTCAGATTTGAATTGCTCTTTCATTTTAATCTCTGTTGTAATCCTTTTGTAGATGGCAGGCTGAAAAGAAAAGAGAGAAAAAAAAAAAGCAAATTTGGCTTAAAAGTCATGTCTTAAAACATGGATTTCTGAACTAGCAATAAGGAGATGTAGTCTTAGCTTGTTGATCATTCCCCTCAACACTGCCCATTTTACAAAAATCAAAATGACTTAGTTTTGTTAATAATTTGTTGACCTTTTCAGTTGGTAGTTAGTGGGTAATTCACAGATCTAGTCCTAGAGTCGTTTGATGCGTTGTTTCTGCAAAGGGTAGCTAGCTCCATCCTTTAAACAACGTATAAATACAAAAGTGTAGGGTAGCTAGCTCCATCCTTTAAACAACATATAAATACAAAGGTGTAGCCAAAATACTCTGCACAAGAGAGGAAGACACTACCATCAAAATCTAACCATGGGGGACCCAACTTCACGAAGAAATCACACAAGAAATCGACTTCGAGCTCAACTTCGCAAGAAAAGGGAATCTTTGGCGGATCAGTTTGACTTCAAGATTTATATAGCCTTCGTTTTCAAAGACAAGGTTTGTCAGTTAACTTGAAGAAAACATTCATTCTTGACACAATGTCAAACCACACTCTTCTCTCATACCTTAACATTCTTTAGTATTTGTTCATTACACATTTAAATGTCCTATTCAGACTTGTTCCTTAATTATCTGACCAATGTGAAATGACTTATAATTAGTTTGTATCTTTTTTTTTTTTTTAAATGTCATTACAGAAGAAGAAGTCTGCACTTTTTGAGGTAGCTGAAGTTGTGCCAGTGATGACCAACAATTATGAAGAAAACATCCTACGAGGTGTGCGGGATTCCAGCTACTCTCTTGAGAGTTCGATAGAACTCCTGCAAAAAGATGTTGTGCAACTACACGCTCCCCGATACCAGTCAATGCGAAGGGTAAGTCAGTCCACCATCTTAGGTGGGGAAAGCTTGAAGAAGACCAGTTGTGTTTAACATTGTTGTTCTTCTCATATTGCCACAGGATGTGATAGGCTGCACACAGGAGATGGACTTTATCCTTTGGCCACGCAATGATATTGAGAAGATTGTCTGTCTGCTGTTCTCCAGATGGAAGGGCGCCGACGATGAACCCTTCAGGCCTGTTCAGGTCAGAACATGGCGCCTCGTCAGCCTATGTAATCAGGCTGTAAATGTTTGAAGCCTGTTTTTGATTGTAATTAGGGCTGCAACTAACAATTATTTTCATCATCGATTACTATGCCAATTACCTTCTAGATTAACTATTGATTGTTTAGTTAATAAAATGTCAGAAAATAGTGCATCACATTTTCCCAAAGTCTGAGGGTTGTCTTTGACCAACAAAACTCAAATATGGTAGTCCTTTTTTTTTTTGTGACTATGGCCTTTTTCTGCACAGTGTAATAACTCGATTTTCACAATGTAGATATTTTACATAGTGCAAAAAAGACATTTGAATAATCAAATTATTTTTTTGATATGTGTGTCTTGGGTCACAAGTCTGCTCTCTTAATCTACAGGCCAAGTTTGAATTTCATCATGGAGACTATGAGAAGCAGTGCTTGCATGCTTTGGGTCGTAAAGACAAGGCTGGAATGGTCATGAACAACCCAACTCAGTCTGTATTTCTCTTCATGGATAGACAGCACTTACAGGTGAGTCTGTCCACTGAAATAGTAATGTTACTGATTTGATCAACTGAAACCTCAGATAGCAGCCTCCTAACAGGCTACCACAAATGTTCTCTGTCCACCTTTTCTTGCAGACTCCTAAAACCAAGGCCACAGTTTTCAAGTTGTGCAGCCTCTGCCTATACTTGCCCCAGGACCAGCTGACCTGTTGGGGTGTGGGAGACATCGAGGATCACCTCCGCCCATACATGCCTGATTAAGGCTTCCTGCTCCACTCAGCCACTTAGGGAGAAGCCCTTCCCCTCTCTCCTGCCTAAGCCTTCAGAAGCAAATTGATGTACTCATCTCCACCCGTTTCCTTTTAAAAGATTTGAACTTGTGCTTGGATCTCTCCTTTTTTTTTATTTATTTTTTGTTCCCTACTCGTTATCCCCTCCCTGACCTGAAGCTGATTCAGTTCCCATCCTTGTTTTTTCCCCTCACACTCCCAATGTTCCTCCTCTTCTCTCTGCCATTTTTGGATTGGTTCCCCTGTTTATTTTTTTTATTTTACTCCCTCTTCATTCCCTCCTACTCACTCATCCATTTTTGTTTATTTGAACCTGCACGAACATTGATTTTGAGTGGTTGGTTGTTCTCTTGGAGCCGCACTGTCAACAGCACCAGTCATTGAAGGAACTCTTTATGTTGCATCAAAACAGGAACAAACAATACACAGGTCTTCACGGTGGTTCTCAGATGGACGTGTTTTTATATCCTTGTTGTCATAAGAAAGGATTGTTAAAGCTTGTTTGTAATGTGAATGGGGTTTCTAGAACAACTTTACACAATCTGTTGACCAAGGACAGGTGTGAATAGGCGTTAAAACACCTGTATAAGCAAAGAAAACAAGATGAACAATATTTGTCAAATCATATGGTGTAGGTATTGCTTCTTATAAACCGCCTTAGTTTTTTTGCTGGACATTTAAAAAAAAAATGTTTTGGTGTCATTTGCTTTCCTCTGAAACATGCTAGGCAGGCCTTTGCTTAAAATCTTGAGTGACTTGAAAGGCATTGTACACAAAATTGAGACATGTTGGTTAGATGTTGAAGGTCATTGTCACCGTTGAAGCACCATTCATTTAAAGCTACTGAAAACTGATGTTTTATGTTTTGTTTTATTTGGGATGTGGGTTAGTGAGAAACTGAAATGGTGACATACTTAATGTTTAACATACCTAACAAGTTGCTGAAAGCTAACGGATTTTCTTTAATTTGACCTACTAAAATTAAGGTAACTTGCTGCCATGCTCATCAAATTAAAATTGGGTTCTGCAGACTTGCTCGTCAAAGAATAAGTACATAGTAAATATAATTTTGCTCCTTGTTGATTCAGTGTGTTCAGTTGAAAGAGTAAGGAGTGTAACCTGGGTTTTTCTGTTGATTCTCAAATAAATACTGCTGAGCATATCCCAATACAATGCAAATTCTGAAAGCGTAAGTCTTGTCCATTTATTTCTTTGCATGTTAATGAAACCGGTCCATACAGATACAGTAGTTAGGTCAGGACTGACTCCTGACCATACAGTTTAGTTTCTCTTTGACTGTTTATGACATATGTAGCGGTGGTAACAACACCGGTCATAAAGTAGCCAGCTGTGAGAAGGATTTGTAGCAATGATCACTGCAATTTTTGTACAGTCAGTGGTTTTTTTCAAACTATTTACAGGCAGATGTTAGTTTACATCTTCACTCTGAGTTACGTGATATGTGATTTACAGACAGGCACATAAGGAGAGACAGTTTAGCTGCTGCCAATGTGTTTAGTGTGTCTTCCTTGTGCTATGAGCTTCCCTGTGGCCTTGTTGGTGAGGTCTACGGTGGCAAACGCGAGCATCCGTCCTTGCTTCAGAACCTGAGCAGTGATCAGTACGTCCTCTCCCATCTTGGCAGGATTCATGTATCTGTAAGACATTGACATTTGTCCCCAGTCATTTGTAGCTAATATTCAACCTGATGTGGTTAAGACACTGAAGGTCAAGCCCTGAAATCGGGCCTGTAGGTGTTGTTGAGGACACTGAGATCATGTCCTATTTTTTCAGAGGCATTCAGGGTTTTTAGGAACATGGGGTGAGTTGTATTTTATATGCTGATGTACGTATATTTACACTATACGTTCACACTTTTAGGCCAGCAAGCAATCAAAGTGGACATTTTGAGATTTTCTTTTCGGCGACAGTATTTCTAAAATAACAGTTAATTTCACAACACGGGGCGTGAGGTCTGAGTTAAGAACCCTGCCACAAATGGTCAAATGAGCACGTATAAAATTCACAGGTTAATCAACGGGTGATGCCAAGGACTTCGGGAGATCAGTGGGCAATAAACCTGAGCTTTTCAAGGTTTGCGCCGTTGACGGACTCACGTTATGTTCATATCCACACTGACTCCTGGTGCCCCCCTCTCACTGTACATGATGGCCATGGTGGAGATGACATCGACCAGGGTGGCTGTCAACCCGCCGTGCAGCGTCCCTCCACGGTTGGTGTGCTCCTCTTCAACCCGCATCTCACACACCACTTTACCGGGGCTGGCGGATAAAACGTCCACCTGAGGACAAAAAAACACATAGCTGCGTTATTGCAGCGCAACAAGGCAGACGTTACCCAGCTAGGTAAAACTATTGAGTTCAGCCTGCTCAGTCACAGAAATAAACCGTAAAAAGGTCAAGAAATGTCGCAGAATATGCATGTTTACCTTTCTCAGGACTCTGTCGAAGCCTGGATTATCTACCATTGCTCTCATTATCTGTTTCATGGAATTCAACGACAGCGAAACCATATTTAACGCTAATGAATTCTGCCAATGTCAGACTGCTCTTAACTTTGTGCCGGAAACTGTTCCGTTCCATTAATCGTCCGGGCGAAACTTAGAGCTAATCTTGCCAGCTAAAGTGAAGTAAGCAGTGTCACAACAATAACAATATGTGGTGATAGCCGTTAGTAACCGTACATGTAGCCTAGATTTGCTCACCGTTAATCGTACAAAGTGAAAAACAAAAGTGCTGCGCTGGCAAGTTCACCCGGAAGCACTGAGATAACCTGCAGCGCTAACATAGAATGTTGTTAGCATTTAACTCTACTTTTCCACTTCCTGTGTAATTCTTTAAGTGAAACCAGTGGCCAGAAAAGATGGCTTCTACGTCGGACTCGGACAAGCCGTCAGTTTCTAACGTGGAAGAGAACAGAACTCGCCTTTGCGCTGAGTTTGCTGCAATAACGGGAACTGACAGCGCGGTGGCTCAGTGCTACTTGGCTGAAAATGAATGGGAGATGGAGGTACAGTAGCTACTAGCTGGGTTGCCTTTGCAGCTAGATAAGAATGCTACAGCTGGTGGTCAATATGCCAAATTTCATATTCCAATTCAACACTGCTGCAGCTTATTTGACTGATTAGGTCCGCCTCTAATGCTAATAATCAATGTTTAAAATCTCTTGTGGATGACCGTCTTCCAGCAGTTGGCCCAGATTTACCTCACCCATCACTTATCTTACAGAGAGCGTTGAACTCATTCTTTGAGGCTGACATGGAGAAAGTATTTGAAGTAGAAGATTTTTCAGACACAGAGGCCGGCCCCAAAACAAAGAGGCAGAAGGTTGAGGAAAAGCCTCCAGGAGACTGGTAAGTCTACCATCTTCTCGCCTTTTGTCCAAGTTAACGTTGCTGTGTGTGATGAAATTCACCCATGGCGCTTTCCATCATAGCCAGCTAACATTTAACAACTCCCAAATTAATTAAGTGTCTGCAAATTTTCCAGTATAGATTTAACTGGAGACAGTCCCGCCACCACGTGCAAACCGTCGGAAGAAGATGATAAGAAACTGTCGCTGATCTCCTGGAACGTGGATGGACTTGATACAGACAACCTTGGAGAGCGTGCCAGAGGCCTGTGCTCCTACCTAGTCTTGTAAGCTTGTGTTTATGCACGGTTACTCTTTGTTGACGTCACTTGATATGTCATTTGTTGGGGCGAAAGCCAGTCTTCTTAATTAAACTGTGCTGATACAATGTGTAGCTCAAGGATGTGGTGGTCACATATAACGTGAATCTTCTCTCCATGTAGGTACACTCCTGACGTGGTGTTCCTGCAGGAGCTCATTCCACCTTACGTCCAGTACTTGAAGAAACGGGCTGTCAGCTACCTAATCGTTGAAGGTTCAATAGGACTTTTTCACCAAATGCTTTTTGACATGTCGGTGTCAAAAGCTCAGTTGTAAATAATGAAATTGACAATAGCTGAATTCCAATAGCTGCTGTGGTTTCAGGGTCTTGGTGTTGTGCATGGTGGAGAGCTGCAGAGACATTGTTAATGTTATTAGTAACCCCTGTTCTTTTCCTGCCATGAGTTAAAATGTCTGCTGTGTAAAAGTTGTAGGTACATTCACTGGAAATGGTTCTACGCTCCTGTTGCAGTGCACTCTACTATTTTTTTATTTATTTAAATGTCTTATTATATATAACTATCCCTCGTCTTAACTTGTGCTGACCAGGTGGTGAAGATGGTTACTTCGCTGGGATGATGCTGAAGAAGTCACGAGTCAAATTCGTGGAGAGCCAGATTGTAACTTACCCCACCACTCAGATGATGAGGAATCTGCTTGTAGCTCAGGTTCGTACGCAGATAGTTGTCAAAACGCTCAATGTCATGTGCTTCAATGCAGCTCACCTTAGCTGATACAAAGTTGGATTTTTGATTTCTTTGAAATCAGGTGAATTTCAAAGGCCAGAAGCTGTGTCTGATGACGTCCCACCTTGAGAGCTGTAAAGGCCACGCAGAGGAACGGATGAAACAGCTGCGAGTGGCGATGCAGAGGATGAGAGAGGCACCCGACGATGTCACCGTCCTGTTTGGAGGGGACACAAACTTAAGGGACACAGAGGTCAGTCATTGGCTCAAAAGCCAAAAACATATCTGCAACAAACAACATGTTTACACTTACATTTATGGTTATCTATTTTCCCCTTACATATAATCACACACTCTTAAGTAATTATTGCTCTGGGCTCCATCTCAGGTGGCCAAGGTGGGTCTACCCCCCAGTGTCTGCGATGTGTGGGAGAGACTGGGAAAGCAGGAGCACTGCCGCTACACGTGGGACACCAAAGCTAACAGCAACAAGACTGTTCCTTACGTCAGTCGCTGCCGCTTCGATCGGGTCTATTTCCGCCCGGCTACCAAGGACGGCGTCCCACGCATGGCCCCTGACCACATGGCCCTGATCGGACTGGAGAAGCTGGACTGTGGACGCTACACTAGTGATCACTGGGGAATCTACTGTAGCTTCTCCGCTGGTTAGAAATGCACAAAACAACCTGAAACACGCCAGTTAAAGCTTGTTTTTGATCAGCTGGCTTGTTCTGTGTGATTTCAGACTTTGTCCGTGCTGACTTTCACTATGAAAGAACATGTTCTGACCTCATTTGAGGTTGGTTACCTGTACCTTTTTTTTTAAATCTTGATTTGATTATTTTTATCCTCTGTGTCGTTGGTTGGAGTCTCTGCTCAAAACTGATAAATGAAAGTACAAAGCCCAATAAAGACTGAAATATCATGTTATGAAATTCAATTTACAGCTCGTTCTTGACCTTTGAAACAACAGTTGACAGAACAATCTCACCACGAGGTATATTAGTAGCTGTTCTGGAGATGTATCAAATCACAAACTTCCCCTGCAGTTGGAACAATTGTAACTTCACATTTAAATTTCTGCTGAGAACCTTAAACATTTGATAGTTTCCAGGTAGTATGTATTTCAAAATAAAGTCAGCTGTAGCTTCTGTCATATTATAGGAATGAATGTATACATACAATGTAATGTATGTGATTGGTAACAACTACACTATACTGGAATAATGTAATTTAGTATGAGAAGCCTCACAGGCAGCACTGTTTATGTAGTATTGGCACCTGACCACTGCGGGGTGCTACAGAGTTGACTTGTACATAATTATTAAAATAATTTTTTCTCACTGATAAAAAGTAATCTAATTGGAGCCTAGAACCTGCCCAATAAACTAGCCCACTTTTTGATTTTCATTTAGGAGTGGGGTTAAAGTATCTAGCTTAACATGAGCTTAAACATCCACACAGTTCAATTGCATTTGTGGGGATAATATGGGCCCTTTCAACAGCAGAGACTTTGACTTGTAATAGCAGGAAAAGCCCGGCTCTGTACCTTGTCAGTGGCTGAGTCCAGTAAAGCTTAATGGACTGCAGCCCTTATTAATGTTATTAATTACACTTGTGGTTTTCCTGTTGTGTCGTGTAAAGTGTCTGTTGTGAAAAAGGTCTATTAGAATCACTGAAGGCCTCACTTCTACCCTAAACCAGATGTAACTTCCTCTTCAAAATCTCTGCCAAAACACTGTCAAGGCGCCTCCCTCACCTCCCCCTCTAATGCACCCTTCACATCTAAGAGTGTGTGGTGTGGGTCCACGTTTGCTCGGCAAGCAGACAGCACCGTTTTTGCAGCATGGTCACACAGCGAAGAAGAGCTGAGTTTAGGAGAGGACACAGATGTGACTCTTCGCTGGGAGCAGGCGTCATCAGAACAGGCCTCCCTCCCTCGTTTGTCCCCCCGCTCACTGGTTCCTGATTAGCAAGGACACATGAACACTGTCCAGCTCTGATGAGTTCACCTAAAGCCTAAAACATTATGAATGAGCTATTGTCTTTTTTGTCTTCCGAGCCTGATTCTTGTCATAAAAGCTCAGGTCATCACATTTTAACCCACTGTGACACAAATCTGACAATATTCTCACAAGACAAATTAAGAACGACACCTTTTGAAAATTCTTAGGTTTGGAGGCACCTGCAAAAAAAACCCCCAGATTTGGTAGGTTTTCAGTTTTAAGCAGGGCTGCAACTAACAACCCCAAAGTAGTGAAAAATGGCCATAACAATTTTTCTAAAGCCAGAGGCGATGTGATCTTGAAATGTCTTGTTTTGTCCCACTAAAAGTCCAAAACACAAGGATCTCCAGTTCACGTTCATATTCGACAAAGACAGGCAGCAAATACTAATATTTGAGGAACTGGAACCAGGGATATTTGTAGCTTGACAAATGACTTCAACTATTAGTAACAAAAACAGTTGGCAATTATTTTTTCTGTCAATCAAATAATCGTTCCATTCCTAGTTCAGTTGAAGTGGCAGATGTTTTTTTTATAGTCCAGGATATTGTAATCGAATTAACTATGTGAAAGCATCATAAAAACAGATTTGGGGTCAGCATGCATCAGAGATACAGAGTACAGGATGGGTCTTGAATGGAAAAATAACACGCAAACCGCTGTTAGGGAGGGAAAAATAAAAAGGTCTGGATTCTTATTGATGGCTTTACAGTCAAACATAACGCCACAGGGGTTATTGGTGCAAATCAGCAGCAAAGCATTATCAGAAATCTGAGTTAAACTGTTTCCCATGATCCTCCAGAGGTGCACTATTTACTGAGCAGTTCCCCACTACAGCTTAGAGGAGGAGAACAGCAGCAGGTCATAGATGGTACAGATGGAGGCAACAGCTGTCTGGGCCAAGAAAGTGGTCATGTGATCTATCCGTCTGCCTTGAGCAGGATCCTTCTGCCAGAGGCCTATCAACGCTTCCCTCCTCCACAAATCCATAAACATCTCTCTGGAAGGCTGCGTGGACATTTTCCAAGATCATCTCACTCACCCTGTTTTTATAATTTCACTCTGAGATGTGTTCTTTTTTTTTTTTTTAAAGCTCCAACAGCCTCACAGATGTATTTTTGGAGTTTTCCTCCAAAAGCTTAGCCCTCAGTTAGAACAGGGGCTTTCATTTGAGGCCCGTCAAAATGGATGTTCCTGGTTTTGTGTGGACGTATCCACGTGCTGGCGTTGAGGCTCTGGGATGAGGTTTATCCTTTGAGGGAGGGTTGGACGATGATGGATCGGACACAGATCTGACCCGATCCCGGGTTGTGTGAAGAGCAGCAGACGAAACTGTGCTGCAGCTTCTGGTAACAGATGGAGCAATAAAATGCAAGAGGAGTCTGGTTTGATTGATAGACCGAGGCTGGGATTTTGTATTTTACATTGTATTTGGGGTGTGAGCAGGTGGCTGTAGGCAACTTTTCCACTGTATGTTTGTACAAGCAGAATCTAGCTGGACCGTGTCTGTCAGACCCCATCCACACAAACACCCCCCCCCCCCGTACAGATAGCTTGTCACAGGCAAGGCAAGGGCAAGCATAAGTGGTGCTCCGCTCTATATCACCATCGCCACATCCATCACTACTTCACTTCAAAATCGCTGTGACAAACGGCCCCAGAAGCCAGCATTATTTCTGGCCATACAGTGCTGCTGCTGCATATTTGAGGACTGACGGTTATTTAGCGGTTTGCAAGATAAGGGGAAACCTTCAGAGCAAGAACATTTTGTCTTCCATCACTCTCAAAGGGTCAGGGATGAAGCCAGGTAATATTTAAGGGACTCATGCTAGGATTTGGGGTGAGGTTATGATGTAGGGGGGCAGCTCAACAAAGATAGAAAGTGAATCAGCAGTGGAAGCTTCTCAACACATTTGTGTGAGTTTCCCACTGTTACCCGTTACTTTAGGCTGCTTTCTCCATGTTAAATAACAAGGTTGACAGAAAGTTTAGTAAAGGCAAACAAGGACATGGGTTCAGGACTCAACACTGATACCACTCTAATTCTGCCAGAAAGCAAATAAGTGTATTTGCCAAAATGTCAATCTATTCTTTTAAGATTTGATTAATATTTATTACTGGCCTTATCTGAAAAGAGTAAGTGCTTAAACTTAGTTTTAAAATATAAATATATGTAATAATTAAATGTTTACTAAGATAAAAAAGAAACAGATTTTTTTTTTAACAAAGTCAGAACAGGTTTTATTTTCTCTCATAAATAACACTTAACAAGCATCATACAGCGCTAAATATCAATATTTATACACTGTAAAATTCTCTGTATTACAAAATACAGCATATGTGTAATGCACTTGATACAGATGAGAAGTATTGTATTTCATAGCACCAAACGAGACCCATAACTTGACCCTTTAAGTTAATATCACACTGTACTCCTCTATAACAGTTCAGGTGTGCAGTTTCATACCAGATTCAGGTCTTGTGTGGGTGTCTATGAAATATACTTCCCTTAGGAATCAGTTCTTGCATAACTATATCTAAGATAAGTAGAGCTCACCTAGAAGAACCAAAGCAGTTGCTGTAAATCTGCTCCTTTTACCACAATCTCAATTTTTCAAAATCCAAGTTGAGAAACTAAAATGTTATGAATTGTGTCCACGAAGGCCGATCAAGTTTCATGTATTTGATTTTTGCATTGAACATGCTATAACGTCCACTTCTGGGAAGAACAGCGTCATCGAATCACACTTTGTTTGGAGGGTAGGGACACTTCCTAAATAATGTCACTGCTGTAAGGTGGAAAGACGCGTTACATCTTCTCATCTGAAACGGAGTAAAACTCATTTCCACGGTGTTAAAACGTGAGCAGTGAGCAGATTTTATAAATCTTACAGTCATAAAATGTGCTCATTGCTCTTTTTGTGTAAACTTCCAATTCAAGACAAAGTTTCTGGGTTAGATTCAGAAGATTTTTATGTGACAGGAGTGAGAGGCCGATTGCTAAACACCAATAAGCTATCGGTAAGTTTGGGACTCTCCAAAGAAGGTGCTGACCAAGCTGTACTGATCTCAGATGTTTGTGTCTCTCTTCCACACTATTGGCAGCGCGGACATATATGTCAGAGGCAGCGGGAGGTAACAGGCAGGTTGAACACCGTGACACAAACCTGGGAATATTGATACTCAACATTACAGTGGAACATTGATCGACTAACAACATGAATGCAGTTTTTGTTCACTTTTGAAAGGAAGATAAATGTTTACGATCAGCTCTTTACCACTGGAAGTAAACTGCTTTTTCCAACACCTGGCTTAAGATCTTATTGGTAGGACTTCTATCGTATGTATTTTTGCTTTCAGACAAAAGCAAAATTATTGCTAAAAATTCAGACAGGAAGGGGCCCTTTCAACCAACGTTTAGCATGAAAGTTAACTGCAGCTTTTCAGAGGACTGACAGCATGGAATGTGTTGGGGCTAACATTAAATCTGGCTTCAACAAAAACAAAAAACAGTAGTACAAAAATTAAAACGAGAAACAGAAAATTGTGACAGCATTACAAAACAGGCTTTTGTGAACAAATACAGGGACATGATTATGGATTTTTCAAATAGGAGCCCTTATTATTCCTCAATCAGACTCTGAGGAGCAGCATCACATTATTACATGTAAAAATAAAAAGTATCGTCACATTCATCACTTAGTGTCCATGTTGTGTTTGATTGTCGGCTTCTGAGACACAACAGTTCCAACTTTTGACCAACTAAACCCCTTCATGGTCTAACTTATCTCTGTGAAAATAATGTTTGTCTGTTGTAGTGGACTGTGCAAAGGAACCGACAGCATGAAAACTTTGTTGTATTACTGAGAGCTAAGACACAAATACAACACAGATCATTTCTATAATTTACCAGCAACATTAAGTAATAAAATTAAGTAAGTCACATGTAGCCTCAGCTCAGGTGGGGCTAGTGTCCTGGTGTCAGAGAAGCTTTATCAAATTATGGCACAGAAAAACATAACAGACTCTTTATCTCATCTAACTTACTCATCTATAATGTAAGTAAAACCTTAAATAAACAAAGGCGTTGGTTTGTGTTATTTTGTATGCGTGAGAGCATTTCTCATTAGTTTGGTTTCAGCCGTGAAATATGACATTCATGCCATTTTCTCACCATTCTTCATATTGCACAGAATTGTCAGAACTACCATCTTAAGCAAAAGCTATGAAATAATCCTAATGGATAATCTCACTGCCAAATACAAATGTAAACCAAAAACAAATGAGTAATCAAACCAAAATTAATTATAAACATTTACAGGAAAGCTTGACATCTCTGTTTCAGTTCAGTGTGGGAATCTTCCTGTAGCAGAACACGTGGCTGTGCTACTGGGGAGCTGATCACTTCAACTTTCCTGGCAGAAACATTCCTGAGTTTCCTGCTGTGAAATCTGCTCTCCTCTCCAGCTGCTCTCATCAAACCCGCAGAAACGCTAAAATGATCTCCGGGGCAGACAAGGCCAACTCCAACAGAAATCGCACAGTCGGAGAGCCCGGTAACGCTCAGTGAGGGCCCCCCCTCCATAGTCCACAAATAAGACACTTGAACACAAACGAACTAGATTAAACAGCCAAATCTTTCAAAAAATATTAATAATGCCCTTATTGTGTGTACTGTGACTTAGCACTGGGTGTAGACAAATAATAAAATGTCTTAAGAACAGTAGATGTAGTATGAATGAAAAGTGCATAGGTCGGCATTCTTTTGACACTGAAATGGGAAAAAAAAAGCAATTCCTTGGTTCTCCAGATTGCACATTCATAGTGTTAGCTGGCAGTTAATGCCTAGCTATTGTTTTTAATGACTCATTCAGCCACCTATTTCTAAACATCATTTCATTGACATCTCCTGTAACAGTAAATGTTAAGAAGTACCTTCATGAAAAGAATGAATAAAACAAAACCACTTCCATCAGTTTCTTCAAAAGATGCGTGGTCCCACTCTTCCAAAACATCGTACTGACTAAAGACGTAGGGTTTCCTCACATGGGTTCGGGGGGTTCCCTAAACTCTGCAGTCTTACAAATGGGTGACCAAGTCATACGAGCTACAACCTCGTGCATCGATTTGTGGTCACACCACATTAATGCAGTTTCCACCGCCAGCCGTCGCCCTCTTGCTGCAGTAGGTGAAGCCACTGTGATTGGTGGAGGAGCCGTTCATGTGTGATGACTTCAGCTCCATCTGGCAGGCGGCGATGGCTGCGTTGAGCTCTACCTGAGCCCGGTGCACGACGTAGAACATCAGGCCAATGCTGATGACAATCTGCAGAGGACAGAGGAGGAAGTCGTGATGTTGTGTTCAACAGAGTTAACGCAGTAATTTGTAATCATATTTGAGGCTTTGACTTGTTGTGGTGGTGGTGATCTGCACTCTATTATATTCTCAGGTGTGTCTAATATTTCTCTCCTAATTCAAGTACAAGGAAGCAAGCTAAATTAAATTGTTATACTTATACATACACAATGCATTTCAGCAACCACAAACGTTTGTCTCAAAAATGACCTTAGTGTTCAGCACAGTCAACACTTCTGACTCAGTCTCATTTGAGACCTCAGATAGATCAAGCAGCTGTTAAATTAATCCGAAATCTATAGAAAAACCACGTGTATAGAGCTAAGAAGCTAGTTCGCTACATAGGAACTCACTAACTAACCTTTCGGGACAGATGTTAGTAAAGGATGCACCTATCCGACCGTTTCTCCCCCGACACCAAATCAGGGTATCTGCCAACACCGACACTAGAGGATGTGATACCAATGCTTTCTTATTCCCAAAATATATCATCTGTATACAACTCTACATTAAACTCATTGTGATCATTTCAATTTAAAGCACAGTTTGACACATGGTGAAATATAAGTATAAGTATTCTTTTTCTTGCCAAGAGTTAGATGAGAAGATTAATACAACAAATATTTGTATGAAAAATATGAAGCTGCAGCCAGTAAGTTTAGCTTAACACAAAGGCTGGAAGCAGGGGGAAATCGTTAGCCTGGCTCTGTTCAAAGGTTAGGGGTAAGCGGGTCAGGGTAACCTCTAAAGCTTAATAATTAACTTGTATCTTGTTTGTTGAAATAACCAAAGTTTAAAAACTACAATTTGCTATTTTATGGGGCATATGTGCCGACACTATTCATTGGCTGGGTTGCCATGGAACCAGTGAAGTCTCCACAAAGTTACTGTTTCTGTAAGCATATTTCCCAAAATGTCAAACTATTCCTTAAAAAGGTAACATAAGGTCAGGATTGCTATGG
The DNA here is from genome assembly GCA_036023855.1 of Gadopsis marmoratus. Classification (NCBI taxonomy): domain Eukaryota; kingdom Metazoa; phylum Chordata; class Actinopteri; order Centrarchiformes; family Percichthyidae; genus Gadopsis; species Gadopsis marmoratus. The sequence goes on from JAVQJF010058158.1 coordinate 35,622, forward strand.
CACTACAAACTGGGTTCGTGCAACCGACAGTGGAAAGAATTTTATAATGACGCTGATGAAGGAATGTATTTAATGTGGATAGGTCTGGTCTGCTCCATCCTTACTGGTAGGTAAAGGTAATGGGCCACAAATAAAATAAAAATAAGAATACATATCCTCAAGAGTCTTGATATTTGTCATTGAAAAAAATAGGTTTGTATGTATGATGTGTATCCTGGTTGGTACAGTAAAAGATAACAGGCCCACTAGTGTTAAATTACATTTAAAAAAAAACAACCCCTGCATTTCTACTATTAATGGACTTAAAAGACGTAACGGAGAGGCAGACCTCAATGCTTTTCCACCAGGAAACTTTTTGACGGGGATGGCAGACAAGATACGTTTGGAATATTTGGGAGTGAAAAAAAGCACTGATCGACCATCAAAACAACTCACTTAAATTTGAGGCTGTGGTCCAGAGCTGTGTGTCACTTTAATATTCTCAACAAGCACCGCAGAGTCACTTCATCACTTCTGTTATTCTCAGAAAGGAGGAACAGGTGTGTCACCAGCATCATTATCACTGCTACCGGCCGCGACTCAGTGTTTAAAGGTGATTACTGGAACTCTGGAGCGCCATTTCTCAGAAGGAGACAGTGTGCCGTCTCTCGTGTCTGTCTATGTGATAGAGGCCCGCTGAGCTGTGCCAAGAAAAAACTCCTATTGCCATTTCAGTAGCATGATGCACTAAAAAAATGTACCTGGTCAATCAAGGTGCCCAAGATTTGCCACACACTCTAGCTTTTTATGGAATTTCTGACGGATGATGATTTAGACAGAGTAGGACAAGAGGTAGATTGAAGGGCCGGCGCCTCTATCTATTCAGCAAGAACATTCTGTGAGCTCATATTTATTGTGACTATCTTAAGGAAGCCAGTTGCTATTTGCAGATAAAGGGTCATAGATGGGAGAAAGGCCTCCTGATGGAGACGGTCATAGACATTACAAATACTGCTTGCTGGGGAGATAACGCCAGATAATTGGTTGGCATTACTTTGTCTTACATTGTCAATGTAGATCGATTTTTCTCCTCGGCCAAGCTTCAGTAAAAACGTCTGCCTTTTACTCATCTGGGACTCCCGACTTTTCTTCAGCGTGGTCACGTAAGCTGAGAGAATTTCCATCACATAGCTCATACAGCATATGTAGAGGAATAAATCTAAACCAATCCAGGGTTATTTCAGGAGATTTAGGAATTAGTACGTTCACACTTCAAGCATTATCACCACCGACTCACCTGCAGGATGAACACAAAGTAGCCACTGATGCTCTGCTCAGCGATGACGTCCTCCATGGTGCGAAGTGTGGTGCCCAGGTAGGAGTTGAGAAGCTGAGTGGGCAACAGACCCACAGAGGAGGCCACCAAGTAGTTTGGCAAGGACACATCTGTGATCTTAAAATGGAGAAACATATTACAAAAGGATTTAAACACACTGAAGAAACTATACTTCTACTTTGAAATGAAAAGTCAGCAAGCCAAGATATACTATATTATGCACTCATATAAAAGAAAGAGACAATGACACCAGGCTGGTATTAGTCTTCCTAAAGGTCCACACAGGCGCCACCTAATCACCCTAATGACCCTCTGACTGCAAGCTCCTGCAGGAAGAAACTAATATCCTGCAGGCAGAAAGGGGAGGGATCATAACACATGCAACATACTGAGTGAAAGTGGGCAGAGTGGAGGATGGAGAGGCATGATTAAAGTCACCAGGGATAAGAAGGGTATTTGGGTGTTGTGTCTGCAGCCTGCTTGTGAAGGAGTGAATGACGTTACATGCTGCATCGAGCGGCGCGGGAAACGGAACTTTATCTGATGCAATTTGAAGGTCATTTGTAACTTTCACCAGTGCTGTCTCTGTGCTATGATGCCCTCTAAATCCTGAATGAAAATTCTCAAACAACTTATTGTTATGTAGGAAGTCACACAACTGATTGGCGACTGCTTTCTCGGGGATCTTAGAGAGAAAGGGAGGTTTGATAAAACCCCCGGATCCAGAGTGGGCTTTTTAAGAAGAGGTTTAATTACAGCTACTTTAAAGGACTGTGGTACATGGCCTTTAAATATCTAGTAAGGAAGTGCTAACTTATGGTAAAACATCTTTTACCAGCTTAGTTGGGACTGGCTCTAAGAGGCAATTATATAGCACTATATAAATAAAACTGAATTGAATTAAATAGTGGTCGGATAAAAAAAGGATTCTGTGGAAAGACTATTAGATGTTCAATTTCAATGCCATAGACAAGAACAAGGTCGAGGGTGTGGTTAAAACAGTGAGTGGGTTCATGTACACTCGAAACCAATCGAATCCAACAGTGAGACAAATGCAGCATTAAAGCTGTCATTAAACGTCCACATGAATATTAAAATCACCTACAATAATTACTTTCTGTTTTAAGGACTAAACCTGATAAGAACTCTGACAATTCAAATAAAAATTCTGAATATGGTCCAGGAGTGCGGTACACTATAACAAATAGAACTGGCTGTAGTGTTTTTCAAGTTGGCTGTGAAAGACTAAGAACAAGGCTTTCGAACAAGTTATAATTTAGTTTAATCCACCTCCTCGGCCTGTGACTTGAGGAATGAGAGTATTAATGTGACTGGGGGAGTGGATTCATTTAGGCTAACATATTCATCATGACACAGCCAGGTTTCATTAAGACAGAATAAATCAATATGATAGTCAGATATTAGATACAGCTTTAGGTGACAGAGATTCGATGTTTAAGAGTCCACATTTAATTCTCCTATTTTGTTTTACTGTTGCAGTGGTGGTTTTAATTTTTATAGGGTTTTTATGTATTTTTATGTATAGCTCAACTGAGTTGTCATAACTTAGGGCCACTAATAAACTCAGCCAGAGCGGCTCCATCCAAAGTGGGATGAATACCATCTCTCCTAATCAGACCAGGTCTTCTCCAGAAAGTCCGCCAATTATCTACAACGCCCACATCATTACCTGGACACCACCTCGACAACCAGCGGTTGAATGATGACATGCGGCTTTACATGTCATTGCTAGTAAGATTTTGCTGATGATACTTTGACTTAAGGATTTAAAATGCAGGACTTTTACTTGTAATAGAGAATCTTTGTTGAATAACTGTTGTACTGGTACTTTTTTCAAGTAAATGATCTGATTACTTCATCTTGACAAAACAATTGCCCTGTAAAATATGTTAAATGGCCAAATTATTGTGTTGTTTTGAAGTGAGGCTCGTGTGCAGCACTTCCTCAAAAGTCTTTTTTTAAACTACCACAATGTTTTGAAAAGAAAAAACCCCCCACAAAGATTCTGGTGAATAGATTCTAAATACCATCTTGTGCAACTTCCTTGGACTACAACGTGCCAGCACACGTCCAGCTAAAGGTCTCATTTCATATCTCATTGCAACCACCTATATATATACACAAGTGTCTACGTTGCTGTCACCCTTGATCCCTCAATTAAGTGATGACATAATGATATGTGTGTCTGTGCTGGGTGTGTGAGGATGTGACCTTGGTCCCGTGTACTCTGACTACACTGTGACTGATAGCGGTGTGTCGGGGCCGTGGCGCGTTGCTGCAAGATGCTGCCTGTGCCAAAATTTTATCAGGGCTGAAAAACATTTATGCTAGACCCAGGCCAAGTGTCTCCTCGCAGTGCCAGATTGTAAACCCTCTCCTGTTAGCACGCTACATGCTGACAACAGCCTAGTTAATGAAGCTAATGTTGTTATCAAGCTGTTTTTTCTCTTTTATTATGTTTGGTTGAGCATTTTTTCCATCAGCACAATCACGTAACAGGCCTTTCTCCTTGAAAGATTAGCACTGATGTGTCTGCGCAATGTGTCAACACAGTCAGAACGCCATCAGCTGATCGCCGAGATATGACACGTGAGAGCTGCAGAAGAAGAAAAGTCACTCTCTTTCTCTCAGACATCATGCCTGACTTGTGATGCACATGTCCTCTGAAGCCTCTTCCCACCCAGGCATCTAGCAGCAGTCTTATATACGACCAGGGAAGGGCTAGTCGTTGGTATTTTTATAACCGCGCAGAGAATTCCCACTGAACCTCCTACTCGCCTCTGCAAGCCTGTGTATCAACATAATCTGCAAATTCAAGTGAAAAAACACCCCATCCTAGGCTTGCCCTGATTTACTCAGAGCAGCAGCTATGCAGGTCTGAGTTTGCACTTATAAACAAAACAGAAAGTAGGTGTTTCTTGACGACATAGTAAATGTCAAGATAGCGTCTGTGATGCTGTATCCATTTTTATCTGGAAACATGAGGGGTCTACCCTTTGTAACAAAGGATAAAGGACAGGGTGTAATTAAAAGCTGCACAAATATGTTTGCCTGTAGTTAGGGTCCAATAAATCACACGATTAATTCCCAGTTGCTTCATTATGACAGCAGAGGGATGGATCCAGGCCAGCGAGCCGTGTTAAAGGTTATAATGCTGTAATAAAATACACACGGAGACCTGAATATGTCCACTTCGTCCGCAAATGATTCACAAACATTTTTCCTGAGCTGTCCCATTGTTTTGCTAACTGCTGCAGTCTTTGTGTCGTTTTTGGTTACCCGCTATAATGTAGCACCATCCACTTCAGCAGAAAGAAGTGGGGGGCACGGTGAAATGTAGCCTCATCCACAGAAAGCGCTTACCAAGGGCAGAGCAGGCAACACATATTTCTACTGTGAGCCAGTACGGGCATAGAAGTGCCCACCCAAGGTTAGTTTCAACTTTTAATGTTGAGAATAAGATTATAAAGATACAATATGAGGTGGACAGTGAGAGGCTGAGCTGGGTTTGAAAGCCCTCTGTGATGGGAAGTGAAAAGGTAGAAATGGAGGTGGGGCGAATTATGGGCTTCAGCTCATTAGCCTGCTTCTGTCAGGGCCAGCTAAACTCCCCAGTGAGGGCTGCACACTGACGTCCACTTCTCCAGCTGGAAAAAAAAAGGGTTTCATACGGATGTTTGTGTGTGAGGAGTCTGCAGCCTGATTTTCACCAGCTCCACTGACCTTGAAAGCTGAATTAAGTGTTAAATTTGCAATAATATATTGCTGATATTTATTTTTGGCCACTTAGGAGCAGACACAAGTTGTGATCACAACATTGACATATCACCTTTTAAGCTGTCAGCAAACAGTAGCTTATTTACACATCCAGCAGTTACAGAGCTACAATATTACTCATTTGGAGTTCTGTCCACCTGCAAGTCTGTTTTTGTTCTCCACCAACTCCTGAGAGAAATACCTGAATCTTTAACTGCTAAATGCTCCACTATGTTCACCAACTAGTGGCTAACTTTGTCCGTCTGCAGTTCGGTGCTGAGCGGGTGGTGAACAGTGGGTTTTTAAGAGCTTTTTCACTGAAAACTGCTGCCTGCTGTGTCCATGAACGACACTATGCGAACGGTGAGAGTGAATCGAAACAGTAAATGCCTAACAGCTAAACAATGATCTGAAACTTATTATAAAGCTGCAGATTCAGGTGATAATTCTCTGTAGGTTTATCACTAGGAGCGACCACTTTCACATGATTGCATTGTCATGTGATACATTGTTATTATAAAAATATTGATTAGTCACTTTAAAAAAACATGCTAGTTTAACTGCGATTGAGATACAGGAGACAAAATTATGTCTAAATAAAACAGATGTGGAATTCAGAACTTTGATTTGAGAGATTTCAAAGCAACATTAGCCCACCAGCTCAGCTGAAAAGACGCCAAACCTTTCCCAAATTTCTGTTGCATTGGGAAAAATTAAAAGAAAATGTATATGCAGGAATTTACACTAATATTTTCATGCACTGGCCCCACGGGCCACCAAGCCATTAAAATTGGTGGACAAAATACATTTTTGGGGGCACAAATAGAAAGTACAGAACAGAACAATACAGAAAAGACCATTTTTCAAAACCAAACACAGCCTTCCTTAACTGTGACACTTCAACAAATGAATTGACATTTTTATAATCATTTATTTAAACTGAAAACTCAAAGTTGTTTGTAAACATATGGTACATATATTCTCTCAGTTTTTTCAGCATTTGGGATGTTTGTGGAACTGTAATGTTGCTTAGGCGAAGGCAAAGTATATCCAGTATAGAGATAAAACTTGGTGGCTACAGGGGGCCACCTACATTGAGTATTTGGTGGCCACAAACTAACATTTTGAGGCCACGGGCCATGGTTAATATCAAACCCTGGATATGTCTATAAATCTGTAAACCTAAAATATATCAGACAAAACAATCCCAAATGTCATGACAATGAGTCAAGCACAGTCAAACTGCATCTTCAAAGATAAACAGCTGTCATAAATTGAAACTTACCAACGGAATATGACAAAATCCAAACTGTCATACAACCAAATATATGACCCACTTTTACAGCAGTTGAGCTGCTTGAAAGCTGACATATTTTGTATTTGTTTGCTTGTATATAATGACCCAGAGCAACCTCAAAAACAGTATTTTACAAGGCTCTCAATTAGCCTGCCTTTTAATTTTTCTTTGGCAAACCAATTGTGGAGCACCAATAATGTCAGCGACAGTGGCAACAGCTGGGTATGGCCGTGTTAAAAGTCTGTCCCTTTGACTTTAACATTTCATTTTCACCTCTGCAGAACTGTAACTGTTAAAGCTTGAGCCACAATCCTGGCATGAGGGACATTTCAACCTTTGGACACACAGCTATGTCCCAACCATGAACCCGAAAGTATGAACCAACATACACGAACAAACAGAAGCCAATTATGTTAGTCAGGCAGAAAAAAAAAAAAGACCATCTGCTAGGTTTGTAAGTCCTGTTCGAAAATGAAGCCTTTTTACAGGTGAACAGCTGACAATAGTGTGGAACTAATACAAAGGAATTGTTCATATTTAGCACCACAAACTGTCTACAGCAGTATTTCCAGTGTACTCGTCAAAACGAATGGAGAGAAAAAACAAGTCTCTTAACCCCTCAATTTAAAACAGAGTTGTGACTTATAACAATGGTGGAATGCACTCGCCTTCAGCCTCATCCTACATTATAAAGAGCTTATACAGAAATGATCTCAGATTTGAAAGAGCAATTCAACTCCAAGCATTTAAATTTGAGATGCTTCTCAGACAACCAACTCATCAGTCAATGTACAAATGCAGCACAAACATTTACTGGCTGCAGTACTTCATGTATCTACAATCAGCAGATTCCTGAAATGATTTCACCTCGCTGTTGCCAAACGACTAGCAGCTATTTTGAAAATTGATTGAGTCACTGTTCAAGAAATAATGATGAACATTTGCTTGTGCTTGAACACGTGCTTATGTTTGTCACGTGTCAGGGTTCAACATTAACCATGGCCCGAGGCCACAAAAATTGTGTTTGTAGCCACCACAAACTTCATGCATACTTCCCCTTCACCAAAGCAACGTTACAGTTCCACAAACACCCCAAATGCAAACTAAGAGACCGTGAGAGAATATACTGTATGTACCATATGTTTACAGAGAACCTAGAGTTTTCAATTTAAATAAATTGTAAAAATATATTTTCATTCTGTTAATGTCACAGTTATGGAAGGCTGTGTTAAATTGCCTTTGCTGTATTGTTTTTACAGAACTTTACATTTGGCCACCAAATCTAGGGGCTTGGTGAATCGCGAGGCCAGTGCTTAAAAATATTAGCGTCTATCCCCAAATATGATCTTTGGATTTTGGACTGTTAATAAAATAAAACAAGCAATCTGAGTACATACTGTATCTATGGGCTGTGGGAACTTATAATAGGATGGGTTTTTTTTTTACTATTTTCTCACATTTTATAGAGAAAACAATAAAAATGTATGGCCAAACCATTTCTAACATGTAGCAGAGCCTTTAAGCTTTTTGTACTATTTAATCATTATTTTGAACAGTGATTGTACAGATGTATTTATGCAAATATTGATATCCAGGTCCAGAATGACAAATACAATCGCAAGAGGCAAACATGTACTGAACTGACAATACTTGCTGAATTAAAATATATTGAGCTGAACTGCATGGAATACATGTATATTATAACAATTATATATATATATATATATATATAATTATAATTCAACACATTGTTCTCTTTACAATAACAAAAGAAATTTTGAAAAGGCAGCCCAACATGCTAACATACAACATATAGAGTATGGCATCTGCACAGGAATCTGATTTAGACCCCTACAATGCAATCCAATCCATTTTTCAATAAATACTTTTTAAAAAACAACTCTATTGTAATTTTACAGTCTGTAGGGGTATTACTGTTTTGGATTACATCCTTTTGGTTTCTAAGGTTTCTAATATTTTGCACTCCTATGTGGGTTAATGGGGGTAGACAAATCATTAGCTTACAGCTTTCAATATAATGACATCAAATGGAAAACTTGTACCAACTATGGCCTCAAAATTTAGAGTTGGGTCAATGCGGATTTGACACAATCTGTTACACATAGTGAGTGTTTATGGTAGGATGGTTACGAGTGTGTATATAGAGTATAGCAATAGTCAAAAGCAAAGAAATGTCTACGTAAATCTGTCGCTGGTTTTGCAGCATGCAATTACTGTGCTTGTGAAACTCACGTCATCTTCGTTTTCCTGCCTCAGGCCTTTGCATCAACTCCTTCATGCTTTAAGCTATAAAAAAGCCTTTCAAGCTTCCCACTTTGCATCCACTGGATGTTGGTGCTACTGTTGGTTTCTGCCTTCAACACTATTTTGATTCACTTCTTGCCAGGTATTTTTCCACAAACAAAGTGCAACATTTAAAAACAGCTTAAGTTAAGGGGAATAAAAATGTCTACGAAATACTGCATATAATGGCAGTTTGACTGCAGTTTAATCCAGCTGCTTTCTGGTGTGTTGAAAGTTTTAAAATGTGCATCCTGCTTCTGAAATGAAGTGTTTACGAAGTCTGAATTCCAATTTAACAAGAATAGACTGAACTTCGTCCCTGAACACATTTCCATGCTAGTTATATTTTAGAACTTTTAAAGTAACATTGCATGAGAGTCAATTTGACCAGCCTCATATTTCAACTTAAGAAAATTTGTGCCTGCACATAGGTATTGATAAAAACACTAGCGCCTGCATACTGACTTTGAAGCACACATTTATATAGATGGACAATGTTTCATTCCAGTCGGATCACCATCAGGTCAAAGTGTTTGTGTATAGATGTATATAGGTATGCCATACACATTAACAAACTGTACCTCTGTAGTTACTTGCTTATATAAACAGGATATAAGCAGGAAACCACTTGAGACGCAGTTTTCTATTGTGCAAATCCTGATATTGATTTAAGGTTAGTGGTGCTCAAGTACACTGAAATAACAACTACATAATCTACATTTTCTGTTTTGGCAGCCTTTTTATTTGAATATTTAGTGTGTAAACAGCCTTGTGAATATTTTTGGGAGACTGGTGAGGCAATTCCAGCTCTATGTGAGACATATGTTGTATAATCCGGTGCAATTGGGGATGGTGATGAGAGCTTTTTTTGCAGCAGTATGGACTTCAGAGATCTAAGCCTGGATGGCTACATAACATCAAGTTCACTCTGAGGTTGATTCTTCATTTGTCATTCAATTACAACTGGCATAGCATTTTCATGCAACCTCCCAGCTGTTTTTCTACAATACAGTAAAACATCCCCCAAGGCCCTTTACTATTTGGAGGTATCAATGAGTTCACTGAGAAGGGGAATCAGACAGAATAAATTATGTATGGCATGTGTGAAGGTCAAGGGCCTCAGGTTAAGTGTAGGAATACAGCTGAAAGCAATATCCTGATACTGCTTAGCTTTAGAATGTACATCACATGGTGTTTGTAACATTGTGTTAACATCACCAGATCATTATTGAGTTCAGGACAAACATGGCTCCAAATATGAAAACCCCAACTAGAACTTAAAAATGTGATACTGATAGTTCAAACTGATCAAATAATTGATGTCCTTGGGCTACAATAAAATCCCCGTCCTCTATCAACAAGAGGAGTGAGTTTCCTTCCCGTGGGGACTGCTGGACTTATATTTTCACGTCTGCTATTAGACTATGGTCTGTCTTGAATAGTGAAGTAACAGGTCAGCAACTATGTTCAACATCTGAAATTCATCACAACTAAAACGATAAACATCCACATGCAATACTCCTCCTTGAGTGGAGTAAGTTATGGTTTCCTGTGTTGTAGATTGGGCTAGCAACACGAAAATAATTTCCTTCTGAAATCAAAAAGGTCACAGGTTTGATCCTCATGACTGCAAGTGATTTGTTGAACCACGCCCCATTAGATTAATGAGCTCCTTTGCTGTGACCTTTCTGCTTAAACCCACATGAGTTTACAATGGACATTACATGACTTTCTAATGTCCTTCTGAAGTGATAAAGAAAAGCTGGTAATAGTGCTTTCATACTCACCGAGAAAACTGCATTTTGGAGCCCAAAAGGTATGGGGGTGAGTCTCGCTAAGGCCACAACTTTGAGTCCACTTCCTCCCTCCACCACTCGTATGACAGCACTGAGCTGTTCACTGTTCCCAACCTTGTTCAGCACCCAGTCAGTCAATAGTCGTTTGCACACCAGGTGCGCCACGAAGGTCCCTATCAAAACTCCCACCATAACCAGTCCCATGCCCAGCACAAAACCGTAGAGGTAGCCAGCTGCCACGTTAAGAACAATATATCCCCATCCACATGGGAACGACACGATAATCAAACCAACTATAAACAGCAAGGCCCCGACGAGGCTGTCCAAGCTTTCCACCCAGAGCAAGAGGTCCTTGAGGTATTGGCGCACGAGGGCCACCGAGGAGAAGCACACAGCAGTCAGGACGCATGCCAGAAGGGCGCTCTTGAAGCAAAAGGTGGTGATACAGCATGGGTGTCTGAACTCTCCACTGTTGCTGAAGGTCGTCCCCCCCGTGGCACTGATGACCTCGGGGTCTCCATCCGACTTCCCTACGCCGGCCCCTGTCTCGTCAAAGGCGCTGCATATCAGGATGTCAATTTTGTCACACTCATCTGTGGCAGTCCTCTGCAGCCAACGGTTCAGCTGGATCTGTGCCTTGCCCACCGCATGCTTTACAAGCTTGGTTAAAAGATGCACGGTGGTGGACCCCGACATTGACATGTTGGCCCTCAAATAAGCTCTGGGGACCAGCAGCAGGGCTCAGGCGAGCTGTCCAATCTGGAGACAGCTGTGACGTTTGGGGTTTCCACGCAGTCTTTACATATCACTTTGTCGAGCTCCAACAGGGAAGTATTTATGAACTTTTACGACAATGGCTTCACCAGTGGTGACACATTGCTCTGCCAGCGCTGAAAGCATCTGTGTAGTAAGACACAATTACAGATCCGTCGCTCTCCTTGGCCATCACACGAATTGTCCGATTTAGCAACGTTTACCTGGGGTACACCAGCTGGGCAGAGTGCCGACCCAGTGACTTTAAAGTGCCAGCTTTGTAGTCTCTGTCCAAAACTCTCGCCATATTCACAGTTGTCACCCCCCTCAAGCTCAGGACAATGTAGAGTCAGTGGATGTTGTTCAGGGCAGGAACAAAGACGAGCTGTGAGGACAGTGAGAAAATCAGCCCGACACTTCTCTGGAACGAGGTGACTAGAATCGAAGTGGTGCAACGACATCAACTTTTATGAGTCCACCAGCATTTGCCACCTAGCTAACACACTAGCATGAGCCACCGCAGGGCTAACTCACTCCCGTCGTTAGCTAAATAACTCCCTGCGTGGATAAAGTCCGCCGTTGCATTCCAGAGACTAAACCGCCGTAGCTGGCCTCCTACCCAGCTTCTCCCGGAGAGCAGAGCGACAAACAGCGCGAAGAACTCCACAACGGAAAACCAGTTTTGTCTTTTCTCTGCTAGCTGGCTGTGGCTGATTCTCTCGCCGCCTTCCCTCCACAGTGGAAAGTGCTGCTGTTGTCGCTGTTACAGCTACTAATACAGACCACTGTTTGTGTCCCAGAATGCCAAGTAACCCCCGCACACGTGACCGAAGTTCGACGTTCTCAGCCAATCAGAGCGCTCCGATTGTCATCGCGAGACTTACGTGGGATATCGCGAGAAAGTACGGTTTTTTTTTTTGGGATCTCATGGGTTTTTGCGGTCAGCCACTGTGTGCTGCCACATGAGCAGAATAAACTACTACAGGCATGTCATGATGTGTAATTAAATAACTTCCAGGTTTTATTATTTTACTTCAATTATTTAGATTAAATCAAATCTTACCACCACTTATCCTGCTTCACAGTGCTCAAAAATGACAGGCACTTTATAAATTAGGAAGCAGTGGTGGAAGATGTACTTAGAAATTTTGCTCATATATAAAGCTATCAATACCGCAATATACAAGTACACTTCATACACAAACCCATCAACATGAGATTGAATGTATCTTATAGAAGGGGAGCTCTAATTCCTTTTATGCTGTTGGTTTAGTTTACCTTATAACAAAGGATCATATTTTATAAATTGATCATGTTATATTTGAAAAATCTTAATCTGAAATGTAACTCGTAAGATGAGTGTAGTAACAAGCACAATATTTCCCTCAGAAATGTAGTTGAGTAAGATGTATAGCATGAAATGGAAACTTGAAGAAAAGTAATAACACAATATATAAATACTCCATTGCAAGTAAAAGTCATGCATTCAAAATTGTACTTAAGTAAAAATATGTCTTAGCAACAAACTGTACTTTAACTAGGATACTTTCAGAGAGATATATTATTATATTTATTATTATATATTACTGGGTTATAGCTACTATACTGCACAGGGGTGCGGCTGGCTGGTCACCAGTCAATCACAGTTAATGTCAAATCTGCTAATCTGCTAAATCATAGCTGTGAAATAAATAAGTAAAAAGTACAATATCCTCTAAAATGAAGGAAAGTAGAAGACTAAAGTAGCATAAAATGGAAATACATCTCAATGCATCTCAAAACTTTAAGTTAGTTACGTTCTAACACTGGGAAAAAGTTGTGAACATCAATCCTTTATGGAAGTCAAATCACACTTGATTCATACATTTTTAATAAAAACATACAGCTTACATAAATCAGTATTTCTAGTATGCAACAGAATTTTGAGATGATATTCCCTTACATTCTGGATTCTGGATTTCCAAGAGGATACAGTTTAATATAGTAGCCTGGGGTGAATCTCCCTGCCTGGCATGCTTATCATAAATTCATAATGAGGGGAGTGAAGCAGACAATATGTGCATTCATGCATCTACCACCGCTCACCGCCTGGCTCTCCCAGCTGTGGGCAAAGAACGTCTTTAGGTGGTAGTCCTCAAAAACTTTGAGAGAGGCTTTTTCATAGAACTCACATGTAGTATATACACATAGATACAGACCTAGATTACATTAAAGGCTTCACTCTTAAAAAGGCGCATGGTTAGTTTGTTTGTGTTGACTGCTGTGCTGTTGTAGTGCTCCACTAGATGGAACTGTTGCACTGTTTTACAATTAAACCAAGTGCATTGCGGGGTTTGTTGCTTTGTAGAATTTGTCAGTTGGATTAACTCTGCACTTGTGTGGAAACATTTAACATTTGACAACAGTCTAATCAGATAACTCACCAGGGTTGTTTTTTTTTTTTGATGCAACATAATACTATATGCCATACATTTCAGGGCAAACTGTTTCACAAGTGAAGCTACATGCTTGTGTCTTCAGGGCTTCTCACTAAAGCATTCTTCATTGGTTAAATTTACAAATGATAAGCAGGAAAAATAATATTTTGCTTCATGATTCATGCAAATTGATGACATTGTTTGATTGATGTTGTGATGCTGTGGATCTTACAACTTCATTAAATAAATGCAAAAAAAAAATCTCATGTCAACTAAAATCCAACTCTTTATATTTCACTTTTAGAGATTACCTAAGGGGTGAATGTCTACAGCCACAAAGAAGACATTGTAAATTACTCTTTTAATTGAAGCAGAAATTACCTTTAATCTGGCCTTCTTAAAAAGAAAAGGCTATCTGGGAATATGTAATCTATTTGTGCTGCTCATTTGGCTCTAGTGTAGACATGTCAATTGATTATAGCAATCTTTTCTCTTAAACCATTTGTGTACTAGCCTGTGCACCACGATATCAAAGTGCAAAACAGAATTTGCATTTGATTGACACATATAGCTTGTTCCGAGGAGATGCGCTGCAGGTTTGGACTCATCATAGCAGCAGCTGAGGCGAGTACCGCGGTGTCAAGACCGACAAGGTGAGGCCAGTACATGAAAGGAAGTACAGTGATTTTGCTTTCAAAATAAAAGCACGTAGCTTTACAAGCAGTATCGAGTGTGTAGTAGACCCAATGCAAATAATAGCCTCACAAGTATCCACGGAACAACTGAGAGAGTATTTCGTTGAAAAACATGTGGAGCGAATGGAGGTCAGAAAAAAAACATCCGTTTCTTTACTTTGGTATTATACGAAACAATAATGAGTGGTTTAATTGTGAAACTTGAATCCGGAAGTCGTATGTTTCATTTCGGCTGGTTTGACAGCGGTACGGGGTCGCTCTTTTAGCCCAGTGTCTTTGATCAGATAAGAGCTTCAAGCGGACACATTCCTCTGCAGTTTAAAAGTGAAGCTACATTTTAAATGATGGATTGTTCAGAGGAGGTTCAGGCTGTGTCTGAGGAGCCCAGCACTCAAGTGGAGCTAAAAAAGGGAATGTCGATTTTCATTGATGTAAGTAAAACAAATTTTAAATGCTTACTTATAGTGCAGCATGTATTTATTGATGCTTACACTGAGGCATCATTTAGATTTCTGATTAAGTGCAAACAGTTACCCATAACAAGTAATAGCCTATATTAGCAAAAAAAAGAAAAGAAACAATGAAAAAACAATCATGCCTGCCCAGAATTGATTTTTTATGCATTTGGAGAAAGAGATGCATTTTATACTTTTCATATCTAAGATTCAATGATTTTATTCCTGATTTGTTAGAGGTTTTCCATCACCTGAGTTAATGCAGATCTCCCTAATGTATGCAGGGTACTGAGGGTTATCTCTTTTATACAATTACTACATTTTACAATTCTGACCTTTAATTTAGCTTCATGTGTTACTAAGCCAAATCTATCTAATTTACACAAAAAATAATATTGATATTTAGAACTTTTTCCATTTTAAAAGATGATTTTTTGATTGAAATACTATGAGGATACAATGAGGACTCCCAGCACTTGCTGATCTCCCATCACACCTTGCATGCATATATATCTGTGCAGCTGATGATCTTCCTCAAGTGCGTCTCTCTCAGGAGACTTCCATCCCCTGCTTCATTCTGCCTCTGCACCCGCCACCTTATTATATTCCCCTCATTCCTCCACTCTTTCATTGGCTTGTGATGTCTTCACCATAAACCTGTTGGCTGCCTTCAGTGTTTGATAAAGACAGGGGAGGATGCGCACACGAGAACCAAGAGTTATTAAGGGTGGAAAGTCCACCACATCAAACGTAGGTCCAATTACAGAGTTCAAAACAGTGATGTGTGAGCTGGTATCTGAATGACCAAATCCAGTCAGCCCACAAATGTAAATGATTTTCAGTCATATAATTTGAACGAATGTCATACACGTGAGTTAATGAGAACCGAAAGAGCACTTGTCTGCTGGAAGAGTGTGAGAACAGATGAGTTGCAACAAATTATTGTTTGGTGTATAAAACATAAAAAATGTACATGAAACATTCTTGTTACATTATCTTAAAGCTCAAGGTGATGTCATAAATGATGTTGTTTTGACTGACCAGTAGTCCAGAAGCCAAACGCATTCAATTTACTGTCATTTGAGACCAGAAAAATCTGCAAATTCTCACATTTGAAAAACAGAAACCATAAAATGTTTGACATTTTTGCTTAATAACTGACTTCATTAATTGATTATCGAAATAGTTGCTGATCAATCTTCTGTCAGTGAATTAATCAGTTAATCGTTGTGGTTCTAGAGAAAAGAAGATTGGGCAATATGGGATGAAGTCATGGAGGAGTGATGGCTGATTGTTTGAACTTTCTCTCATTTGTAGGCCTGGGTGGGGAGGCTGCTGCTGTGTGCAATTGTAGTGCTGAGATAAATAAAGCTGTAATGAATCTAATTGAATTTAATTGATTCATTACAGAAATTAGAGATCGACAAGTGATGAGTGACAGGTAGGACTGAAATACAGACACATAGGCGTTTATGGGTTGGGGACGGCAAGAAAAAAAGAAAAAAGATTGATTAACAGGAAAACTAACTAACTAACGAATTATGTAAGTCAGAACACACGACAGACTACCAAGAGCTAGAAGAAAGTGGGTTTTTATTAGTATTTTTACTCCCTCTGTAGCAAAGAGCTGAAGTCTCCCAAGCAAGGAAAATCCAAAGATGGCTTTTTAAAATTGTGATCTTTCACATAATGCCTTATTCTGTGAGATTTAGCCTGTAGTGACGATGTGTAAAATCACTCAAAGCCTGTTCAAACCCATCAAGAAGAGAAAGTGGGCAATGCTATTTCGAGGCGGTTCGACCCTTTTAAAGCTGATGTGGTCATTGCCGCTCTGCCTTTCATCTCCTCTGGACTCTGGGACAGCACTATCAATAATTTAATGACCCACTGCTTTTGAGAGTGTGATCGATGATCCCCACACTCACACACACACACACACACACACATACGCACTTACTTTAACTTTGATGATGTGAAACCGTTTTTGACTTCCCTTTTTTCCCCATTTTCTCATTACAGATTTTGCGGAGAGCTGATAAAAACGGTAAATATTGCAGCAAAAGACTCGCAAACACACACTCCTCTGCTTTTGGCATTACTTCAACCCTTCTCTCTCGTGTGTGAAAACAGATGTACTTTCTCAATGAAATTCTGATCATGTCTCAATGCTGATACTCTTTCAGTTTCCATGGAAACAGGAAACGTACCCACTTAACCATGCCCACTGAGGTTCAGTATCAGAACATTTACAAATAAAAACGTCAAAACTTTGCACCAGTTAGACATTTCTATCGTGGCAGTCCACGCTTAATGACAATGGCGGGAGGTTCAGGGCAACTTCTGCTATTGTTTCCCCTCTGCTATCTTGTGCAGTATTATCATAATATGCAGTATACACATACAAAGATCCATAATACATTTTGTTATAACACCTATAATGAGGGACAGCAGGAGTCTGAATCCCACTTAATATGGTTACAATGCACAAAGGCAGGATGTAAAAATGGAGAAGTGAAATAACACAGTGGATCTCTAGCTTTTATGGCACGCAGGCTTTGCATTTTAATGTATTGAGTCTGATTTATTCAGTCAACTCACTCTGAGACCTTTCTGCTTTTCTTGCATTTTTGCGTGGTCAAAACAATGATATAAAATTCATTTTAATTACAGTAAAGACATTTTAAAATATCTTATGCTTGCAATAAATCAGCAGCTGACTATCTTAAAAATTAAACCTTCCAACACCTCTAATGCTCACTGATTGACATTTTAAATCTCACTTGTTTTACTCACTTGGCCAAGACCAGGAACATCCTGAATTGTCAACTGGTTGCCTGGCAACTGCTCTCTGCCAAGAAGCAGTCCGGCTTTACACATTTTACACTTTTACTTTTCACGGATTAAACAAACGAGATATGTGTTAATTAGTGAGCTTAGAGGTGCTGGTAGACAGAATTAGTTTCTGTTGGACAGAGCCAGGCTAGCATGTTCCTCTAGTCTTTATGCTAAGCTAACTGTTTGCTGGCTGTGGCGTATTTTTAGCGCACTTATCTATTTCTTGGCAAGAATGTGACTACGTTAATTACCCAAAATCTCAACCTGTTCCTCTGAAACATTTTCCCCTAATTTTTCAGGATTGATATTCAATATGTACACATGTATATACTGTATATATTAGTCTAATCATCATTGATGGCCCTGAAATTCAAATTCATATGTCGACACTATAATACCGCATTAAGAAATTTAGTCTGAAGCTATTAGTGTGCTTCAGATAAGATTTGCCTCTATGGCTCACTTAATGTCGACACAAGCAAGTTTGTTCTTGGGATATTCAGAAGGCTCTGATGAAGATTTTTATATAAATAAATAAAATGAATAATGTATAATGTGCTCCCTCCAATGTGCTGCTTTGATTTCGTAGCCTCTGTCAAAATGCATATAGTATATCCTACAGATTGGAGGCAAGACCACCATTTGCTTGTATGAATGTACACCGACAGTATCTTTTTGTGTCAAGCTAACACGTGTCGTAAAATATAGCAGTGCTGACACACACTTTCACATATCATGTGAAATATTCTCACAGGCTATGTTCGTCGCTGGTATTGCACGGTCAAACCACATCAAACTGTGTGATTCTTTATTTGACGAACGCACGGAAATCAGGTTTCTTCCGACATTTTAACAGAGGAAGAGATCCTGACTTCAAAAATGATTCCTCTGCACGCAAAAATAGCTAATCAGAATTCATTATTCACATGGCATGACATGCTTCATTATTCATTAAATGTCTGTCCCACGCTGTGAATGATTGGAGGTCTGGCCATGCAGCAAGATAAGAAGTCATCCCACATGTATGTTGTTGTGCAAACAGCAGCGCTTATATATCAGGGCTGTTCCAAGATTATTTCTGAGCTCATCGACAGTGAGTCACTGTGTGCTTGATGTATGTGCGCATGTGTGTCCCCCAAAAGGTATTCTTGCACACAGCATCTATAGGGACATGATTGTCATACTGAACACCACTTCTAGAGCAGCAGGTCAGCAGAGAATATTTAAAGATTGAAGAAACCAGGAGCTGGAGCTGTGTGAAAAACATGTTTGTAGTTGATTACCTTCATTTTTCAGTGGGAAATTCAGTTTAGTGCTCCACATTTTGAATGTCTGTTTATTTTCAGCTCATGAATATTTCACACAGCTTGGCCGTTTTTTTTATTCAAATCGTAATTGCAGGGTCTCAAAGCATAAAAGTGACCGATTGTTTCAGATTACCACGAAGTTGGTCGAAGGGAACAAATGGTGATGACTCTATGGTCACAGTACTGTTTACTATAATAATAAAACAAGGAAGAATGTTTCACTGTGGAGTTCCTTTGTTAAATGTTTCATCAGATGTATCCATGATACATTTAATTACATTTTTATGTCCAACACACCTGCAGACACAAACCAGAATGCTCATTTGACCAAAACAAGTCTGAAATGCCTTATAAGATGGCCATCTCACAGGATGTAGCAGTCCAGACTGAGCTGTCCTGACTTTCTTTTGACAAGTTGTCTTTGCGGTCTCACCCCCCCAGACGATGGAAAGCTGACCTTTGATGAATTCAAAGCCTACTTCTCCGATGGAGTCTTGACAGCTGAGGAATTGAAGGAGCTCTTCCACACAATTGACACTCATAACACAGAGTGAGTCAATTCATTTCTTAATTTTATTATTCCATGTTAGAATACAATGGGAAGCAACACAGACACGTTTTGGATAAAATGGAACTGTAGCGTCTGCTTTTGTCAAGGGTGGTGCTAGCAGGGAAACTAGGAACATGGGGAATTGGACCCAGATGCAGACACCTGAGGCAGACCTGATGCAGTTCAGAAATGTATTAATGCAAAAGGGACAAGGCTTATGGGAGGGTGAGGGAGGTGTAACCGTGCTCAGCTACACTTCACTGTAACTGGCTGGTTCAAGAACCCTTTTGACGCTGTGTTGTGTAGTAATGGTGATCAAAGGTATGTTGGTCTTCACACTCCGGCACTTTATTTTCTGAACAGGATATGTACTGGTCATTCATTTGGTTCATTACAGGCAGCTCACATACACACACACACACTACAAGAGAACAGCACGTTACTATAGCACTGCAACTAGCCAGCTCAAGACTGCATTATTAGAACATTTTATAGCACTTTAAAAGAACAGTAAGCCACTAGTCACACTTCAACATTTCCCTCAGTCACAGTGCATTACATGTTATGTTCCAGCAGTGAATATACAGATATTAATACATCATAATTTCAACAGTGCTGCGCTCTGTGACTCTCCTCGGACACGGCTCTCGGACTGGCAATGTTTCAGCACCGCCAGTGGAATTTATCAACTTCTGTTGAAAGAGAGCGCCCTTGAGTCAGTAACCTACCCCAATACATATCAAATAACTTCAGTGATAACAAGTGGAGTCATACTATACAAACTCTGTTACACAGGAAAAGGCCAAAACCAAAAAGGCAGTTTAAACAGGCAAACAGATCCAACAGGGCGCAGGCAAGAATCAGAAGTGCAGAAAACAAGTAAAGTCCAAAACAAGCAGGAAAAAGGTATAATGGTTGACAGGGTACAGACACTGGAGAAACTAAACATCTGGCACACGACAACTAAACTGAACAATCTGACAGGGAACAAAGGAAGTGAACCGGAATATGTAGACAAGGCTGATAGGGAATGAGGTACAGGTGGGAAAGTTCAGGTGACTGAAGAGTCGATGAGAACTGGAAGTAGGTGTGTGGATGTGTGGGATAGTCATGTGATGAAAAAATGAGGGATAGTCCGAGGGCACCTGGTGGACTAGTAAAATATAGCACTGGGCAATCATAACACTTGTTTAAACTCGTTTTCCATTTAATTACATTCAACCTTCTTGTGAAAACACTATTCACTCACACATTCAGGAAGCATAAATGAATGAGGGATTTTTGAAAATATAGGTCACAACATCATAACAAGTGTTCTAATTCTATGTACACAATGTTACACTAAAAAAATATGACACGGTCAAAAGCTTGTATTGACCCAACGTTTTGCAGACCTTTCTACATCTTACAAGCACCATGTTGTTCTTAAATCTTTTTACCCATGCACACTAACAAAAATACGTGACTGTCTTCTAGTACTCAAAAAAGGAAATTGAAACATACCCACAGGGTGGTCCACCTATAATACACCTAAAATATAATAAAATCAACATTGTACCAAATGCAAATATATGCTTAAGTGTCTCTTACAGCAACATTGAACAGTTGATAGATAATTCAGAGTAACATTGTGTTAATGAAAAGACTTGTGTGTTTTTCTACAGAGATTCTTTTATTATTCAAAAGATTATCTACCCTATCGACTACATGACAGCTTGTGTCCTAAAATGGCTCTAGTCCTGCCTCAGATTTTTACGGTGTTATAAATGACTTTGCTGTGCCTCAGTTTTAGGCTCTGTTTGTTTTCTTTAATATGTTTCTCATTGCTGATGTGATTAGGAGTCATGGTATTTAATTCTACAGTTTAGAATTAACTTATTATACTATAGTATAGTACAGTCAAAGGGAGAAAGATTAAGCATTCAAACAGTTATGCACAACATGAACAATGTAATGATTTTTTATTCAGGATGTGATTTGTTATCCTCATTTTCAGAGCATCATAAGATGTCTATATTTTATATGTCAAAATAATAATTAGATGCACAAACCAATGTATATTATTTGCTTAGGCTGATGTACATCTGCATCCGATTAAAACAAACACACACGTGTCATCATCAATATCATTGCAGCCACCGTCACTGTGCTAAATCACTGAGTGCTTCATGTTAAACCAAAGTGAACACGTGCCTCCCTCTGTAAAATTAACACAGTGAGAAGCAGATGGCAAAGTGGTTAGGAAGTAATTTGTTGGTCTCAAATTGAATCCTGTATTGATTAAAGAATGAGTCACTGAGCTGTAAGATGCTGCCTGACAGGCTGGCTAACCTGCTCAGGTTGATGTCGAATACCGAAAGGTTATTTGAGACTTCAAATTTGGAAATGCCACATAATATTTACATGCATGTACAGACTACATGATGTGCAACATTAATTGAATTAATCATATTTCTGTTTTATTAGTAACAATTAGTAACAGTAACAATACATTTAGACTGTACTATATTTCATCCTGATTCTCATAGTCTTTACAATACAGCTGTATTCTGTGCTTCACTTGTGTGTGCTCCATTAGTAGATAATGTACCTTAAAATGCCAAAACAGTCATGTGTCAACACAAGCAAGAGCTTTTGAGTCTGTTAGTCAGTTTAGTGTCTAACCTCTGGTTTACCTTCCCTGTTCTTGTGTGTCCTATGTTGCTCTAAATGTTTTCTCCTGTTTGAAGCACTTGATTTCTAAGGCACTTTCCCCCCTGTGAACGACAGCTACAGTTTTTGTGGAATATGTAAAACCAGTGTACTTCCTTTCACTGTAACAAGGAATGAGATGTCTCTTGATACAATGGCACTTTCCACGTTGAAACATTCTCTTCACCTCTTTCTTTTGCTCTTCTTTTCTTTATTTATCTGTTTCTGTCTCTCTCTTCCAGACACACATATAAACACTCAGACCTCCCCAAAAACACACTCATGCATGGACATTTATCACAAACAGGGTTCAGGGTTCCTTCAGGGTTTCCTGTGAGGTATTCACTGTCTGGCCCATCGTCTCTAACACGTGCCTCTGGGGGAAATAGCAACTAAATTATTCAATTATTCATGACATACTTAACTTGCTCCCATTTGTCATCACACAGTGATTCACCAAATCATAGTCCGTTCAGGAAAAGGTTTTGCAGAGACGAAAGATTGGTCTCTCACCTCCTTTAACCTTGAAATCTTTTATTTTTGAGGAATTCTTTTTATTTAAATGTCACTCATTTTTTGTTTTGCAGCAATGTGGACACGGGTGAGCTCTGTGGTAAGTTGATCCTTCACCCACATAAGAATTTTTTAATATAAACTTTTATGTTAACGTTTAATATCAGTAATAAGATTTTACTGTTCTAGCTGTATCTTGCTTTACCTTACAGTCAGATGCACCATAGACTCAAATGCTATTTGATGTTTTCCCAACATAAGGAACATAAGGAAAGAACCATGTAAGATGTGATCACATGCTCTGTGATCAAACCCCTACAGGCTGTGTGACTGAGGTGTCACACCAATGCTGCGTCAACAAAACACCTTCAGCCCTGTCCAAGTTGTTTAACTCACAAAATGTTTCCCTTTTGTTGTCTTTCTGCTGTGAAGAGTATTTCTCTCAGCACCTCAGTGAATATGAGAATGTTCTCGCTGCCTTAGAGGACCTGAATATGTCCATACTGAAGGCGATGGACAAAACAAAGAAGGTAAGATGATAGAAATGAACAATAAACCTGCTTTTATCACCGTAACACACAAGGGGTGTACTGCAAAGCTACTATGTGTATCTGGATCTGTTCATATTTAAAAAAATATGTGTATTCATACGTATTTGTATACGGGTATCTTCCAGGCAGTGATGGGAATGTCAGGTTTTCAGGTATTTAGTCATAAACCAAAATATTTGAAAATGTGACCCGCTGGTGGCACTAGAGGGAAAAGTCAGAGGTTCAACAAAGTAGCCAGGGTGCATCCTCTTGGCTCCATGAATATCAGTACCAAATTTCATAGTTGTCAAGACATTTCATTAAAAGCCAAAAAAACAAAGTCATATTTCTGTATAAAATTTCATGGGAAACCATCAAAATGTTGTTGAGGTTGAACCTTGCTAAATGTTCGAATATCTAACTTTAAACACCTCCATGTTTATTTTCCATCTTGGCAAATCTGCATCATGCTGCTGTGGCTTCTAGATGTCCCTATTAACCACCTGGGTTACTTTTAAATGCTTCAGAAAAAGCCTCAGTCTGATGAGCCACAATCATTAAACATCATTTCTGTATGGATTCATGGACATTTTTTCTTGGTGGGTGTAACCAGGTAGTTCTGGGCAGTACAATAGAGCAGAATAATACCTGGTTACACGGGCATTGGAGATTGAGTTATATGGGTGTGTGTTTCAATTTGACTGAGTTGTGGCTCTGAAAAGAAAGGTTGTGACATTTCTGGGAATTGTGAATTCGGGTGATTGGGGGAAAATTGCTAAAAAACAATTTGCTAAAGGTTGGATGCTGTTCGTAACTGTAGCGCATCATCTGTTCATATCAGAACAGTGTATTCATGTTACATTCCTGTGACATGATCATATACACACCCACACCTCCACACAGTGAACACGCTGACACTGACATGTCATGCAGTGCACTTAATGATAATAGCAAGAGATGTTTGATTTACTCACAGTGTGGCCTAAACTACATGCTGCAAATCTTTCCCAGCATGCTCCTCTGCTGCCCAGCTGGCTTCCTCAGATCTCTCATTAGTCAGATTTCCATTACAGAGCCAAAAGGGACGAGGCAGGGCTCATTCATGCTACTAATTAACCTCCAGAACAAAACATGTTATGCTTATTTTTGGGTTTAGACTAGGAATTAAATGGATTGCGACTGCGTTACCAAACAAATCCTGCTTTTGATCATGTTTTGGAAAAAGCTTTATGTCCTCTTGATCTTACTGTAGAGCTGTGGCTTTAGCTGAGTACCTTTTACGCTATCAAAGGAGAAGAAGAAGGATGAGGGTGGTAAGGGAGCGAAGGGTAAACGATCAGAGATGACAGAAGAAAAAGGGAGGACTGAAGGGAGAAATGGGGAAAAGGATGTTAGGATGAGAAAAAGAGATGGCTTATTAAATCTGCAGGGAGAGTTTCTTTTTCTTCCTCTGTAGTATCTCATCTGGCACATGACACACGCTGTGAAGCCCAAATCGCCCCTCAGATCTGCACTGAAGCAGACACGTCTCATTGTGACTCCTTCAGAAACACAGTGTGGGAGTCAAACTGTTCATTTGTCGGTGGTAGTTTGTTTATTAGCACAGGAAGAGGTAACGCATGATGACATCCAACTTCAACGCGTAAAAACTGTGGTGACAGAGATGAATGCAATAGCAGATGAAGATTTCGGTTTAGTAAATGTTTGGACACTTAAAACGATAGCAGTGAGGGGAGAGTTAAAAAAAATGGTATCAAATGATACATAATTTTAACAGTTACATATAAGGGAAACGGTCATATTAATAAATGAAGTACTAGAAAACCAATTTATATCCTCCAAAACAAAGGTATTTTATGGTTTGACCTGCAGGAGGACAGCAGTTAATTAAATTGGCCTGAAATTCAGCCTTTATTTCTGCAAAGGAAACTTAACATTCAGGTACTTTTGAAATGCCTTTGCAATCTTTCACAGACCTCAACATGCAGCGAGCTGTGATGAGGTGCGAAAATCAAATTGCACCCAAAGTTATTTTTCCGTTCTCCGAGCGAATAGTTGAAGCGGGAGGTGAGACAGCAGGAGAGAAAGAGGAGAAACAGCACAGGCAGTAGGGATGTGTATTTTAAGGTTTTGTCATTCAGCAAGGGTTTATTGTCCTTTGTTGTGGACTTTTAAAAGCCTTAAATCAGCTCTCACGAAGTACGCAGGAAAAACAAAGACTCCACCTCAGTCAATCGCACAAATCAGGGTTTTTTTTCCATTAACACACTCTTGCTCTTTCACTGTTCACAGACATGCAGCACAAAATGGATATTTGAGCTCCAATGAAAACAAATTACTCCTCACAAATTGGCCAGAATTGAGGAGTTACTGACCAGGGCAATAATGTTGAAGTCAAATTACAAGACTGGACTGTGAACAGAGAGGGTTTCACTCTGCCTGAGGAGCTTTTTTAAAAGTGTTTACTCCTTGAAGCTTAATTCATAGTTTTCCCCTCTACACAGCGTGTGAGGCGCGATAAATGATTTCTGTGACCCGAAAATGAGATACAGCACGAGGGACAGATGAAACGTATGACGCGCTGCATTTCTCTGTCTGTTAGCAAGTACTGACTGAGCGAGGAGGAGAACAGATGCTGCGTTCGTCACAGCTGAAACTGGGTTGTTTCTGTTGAACTGTATATTCTGAGTGGGTGGCTGTGGATGTGTAGGAGGGGGCCGGATGCATGTGTGTGCATGTTTGTTTGTTTTTTGCATTGGAACATTGTTGGTGTGTATTTGTGTGAGCTTCCATATGCACAAACTCATTTATGTGAGTGCACCTTTGTGTGCACTCATCAAACATCCATGCACATATTCGGGGGAGCTGGAACAAGAATGTGCATCTAAATCAGAGCCAGACGCGTATACGTATCTGTGATGAGACACTCAGGTTTTTATTTTGCACAGATATCCCTGCCAAAGCTATTTACAGGCATCCCATACACAACCTCAAAACCAGGTCTCAGGTGTTCTCACACTTCACCGTTTATTGTAGTATTGTAGTGTTAGGGGTACAATATTTCTTCCACAATGCCAAAGATTTTTATTCATGAAAATAAAATGAAATGATAACAGCAAGCACTGTGGTCGGATGGTTTACACGACACTACATTAAAACCTGTTGCACCACACAAACTAAATCGTATGTAGAGATTAGCTAGTTGTTGCTAAATATTTAAACTTGGTAACTGTCAGGTGTAACTGCTGTGTATCTAGCTAGCTAACTCAACCAACCGACAAAGCTATCACTAGCTTGCTATATACAGCTCTGGTAGAAAATAAACCACTCCAAATTTTCCAAAGTTCATATTACTCCTATAAATAGTAAAACCAGAGAACTGATCATTTTGCAGTGGTCTCTGAACCACTGGTGGTCAGGTTCTGAACCTGACCATTTGACCTGACACTTGATCAAAATGGTGTTTAATAATGATATAAACTGGGAAAATACACAATATGGCTCAAATTACAAATTGTTATACTGTAAATATTGTACAGATATTTTGCTCAGGAGTTGGCAGAGACAAAAAACTGAGCTAAAACAGTTAATATTGAACCTACATTCGTCAGAAACACAACTCATATCAAATCATAATGTTGCTCTAACTGTTTGTAAACAAGTTTGCAGTTATTGCAGGTTTAGGTTTTAATGGTACAACCTGATATAACAAATAACTAGTTTGAAACCAGCCTGTAATTTCTAAGAATTTAGGAAGGATTTTTCACACAAAATTAGTCATCATTTTATGAATAGCTGGATCAAACCAGCCCCTGTTCTCCAGTTCTGTCACTTAAAGGTTGACAGTGAGAAAGCATTTGACATTTCAGTCATGAACTGCAATCAGA
The DNA here is from genome assembly GCA_036023855.1 of Gadopsis marmoratus. Classification (NCBI taxonomy): domain Eukaryota; kingdom Metazoa; phylum Chordata; class Actinopteri; order Centrarchiformes; family Percichthyidae; genus Gadopsis; species Gadopsis marmoratus. Next base: position 62,744 of record JAVQJF010058158.1, read on the forward strand.
ATTTAAAAAACACTGAGGTAAAGCCATTTGGCAAAGGGTGAGGTATGATTGCATGGCAGGGTGGGGGGTTATGTAGTCACAGTCCTGACTATAAGGCTTAAATAGTGTGATTTTAGCAGCAGTGCACTACCTCCACCAAAGCACTCATTTGACCGTTTTTTTCCGGCTGAAAATGAAAGATCAAGAGAAAGGCAGGAACATTCAGCACACCTTAAAAGCTGTTTAAAATGGCTACAGATTGGTGCGGTGCGCGCACACACACAGGTACAGAACACAGGGGGCAATCTATACTCAGATTGTAGACAACAGACTGACCTTTACCAGTTTTGTCGTGACTCACCCTCACTGAGTGAACGTACATTCATGTGCAAGTGCGTGTGTGAGTGTTTGCTGAGAGTCAGATTGTCAGGAGATCAAACAATACCCACGACAGATAACTATATAAAACGCAACCTGCTACACTGCAGAAACCACTTTCCACATTCTTGTGGAAAACAGAGTTTAGGTTAACCCTCATTTAAGGACAAGCTGTTCAATCTTCAGACAGATATGCTGTTGGAGGGACCGATGGGAGCAGCCGGAGACTAATGATCTGATCTGTATTCTAGAGAAGGTGAGAGAGCCGAAGTCTCAGTTCAGCTCTCTCACAGGAAGACTCACACTCGACATACTGTAATTAGGATCTTTGTGTGTGTGTGTGTGTGTGTGTGTGTGTGTGTGTATACGTGTGCACTTCCATAAACAAATCCTGATTTTAAAATCAAACCATCTTCATTGCACTTTTTTTAAATACAGCAATTACAAACAGACAAAAACACTGAATATATTTCCTTTCTGTCTGTCTGTCTCTCTCTCTCTCTCTATCTCTCTCACACACACACAAACACACACACACATTCACATTCCTCATGCATTCGTCATTCTCTAATCAAACTTGCATTACCATTTCCCTTCAAACCCTTCATTGTTAGTTGAGAGTACAAACAGTGGCGGTGCTCAAAACTGTGGGAGCAGGTGCGGAGTGCAAACAGCAAACACTGTTGTGTCGAGCATCATTCAGTCTCCTTTGATTAGATCCAAAACAACACTCAGCCTTCCTGCTCTGGTCCAGGCACAGCAAATGGCACCTCTCCAGAACGTCATTCAGTTTGATTTATTTTCCATCAGCTTTCTGAACAAACAACAAAAGCCTGCAGAAAATAAATGCACCCTTCATTCACAAAATGACTGAAATCCTTGGCGTGGGAGTTTGAAGGTGCAAGTGATTGTTTCCCATTATTGATGTTCTTTTTCAAAAAGAATTCCAATATAGACCATGTAAACATGTCATCTACCAAAACTCATGCAGATTCCTGTTATGCCATTCAGAAACAAGACGCATCACTGTGACATTATATTTGCCCTATAAATAATGTACTCAAATTTGCATCTTTAAAATGTCACACAACTGCTGCATTGCATGATGTGATTATTTTGGGGGGTGTCTATAAAGACCTTTGAGCTTGTCTGCATCCTGAAATTTTTTTAAATTATTTGTTTACATGATTCAGTATTCTACTTTATTAATTCTTATTTTATCATATTCCTTAAAGGGGCACTCACATAAAGGTCAATTTACTGATTATGACTGATGAGGCTTGAGGCTTCAAATATGTGACTGGACAGCAGTTCTAAACTGGGGGATGGAGTTTTAAAGATCTAACAGGTAGGGAAGGTTTAATGAAAGATGCAGTTGAGATGCATAATGGGAAATGTAGGATCCAGTGTTTCTGAAGCTTGACTCACACTCAGTCACTCAGTCTCAGAATCACACTCAAGTCTTTAATCTTTTGCAAGTCCCCGAACTTTATGACAGTGCATTACTAAATTGCCTGAACACCTCTTTATTGTCAGAGATCGAATGTCTGTTTCCATATATAAATTAAAATGAATGGTCTTCATCAATGGAAATGAGTCCAGTTCTGTGCTTGAGGAAGTCTAATATTTGTCTTATTTGTCTCATTTTACAATGTTGTCAATAAACCAAACCAAACCAAAAAAGAACTTATTAGCTGGTGTCATTTAAATGCTGAACAAAAGTAGTGTTTGAAAATATTAACTGTGATACACAGATCTATAGTTCACTGCTGACTTGAATGAATAAAGTTTGTCTTGAGTAAAATGGATGAATACAACAGAAACTCCCTCCATGTTTTTTCCTGTGTGCTGTACACATGTTAAGCTCCGCACCCTGCATGTATGAATATATTTAACTTAAAACAAGCGATCACAGTTTGTATTTGTTTCTTTATTTAACTTGCACTGTCCTGTCGTCTTATTTAAGATCATTTTAAGTCATTTAAGATCATCTTAAGAGCCAGGTTTTAGCACGTTATGACGGATTATGAGGGTGTGATGGCCAGATTATTCATGTCTTCCTCTTCTTTTCTCCTGCAGCTGTCTGATGTAATCTTTTCTAAATGATTGATCTTGTAGGCAACTTTTAATTAGCAAGGGGGAGTTTGGACATTGAGTGACTCTTCCCTGGCATGACTTGTCACTGCTTTTCTTGTTCTATCATCCTTTCTCTTTATCATTCCTCCTCTTCTAACCCCTCCTCCTCCTCATCCTCCCCCTCTTCCTCTTGATTGACAGGATTATCAGGAGTCCACCCACCTGGAGCAGTTTGTGACCCGCTTCCTGCTGAAGGAGACAACCAATCAGCTTCATTCACTTCAAAGCTCGCTGGAGTGCGCCATGGAAACCACAGCTGAGCAGACTCGCCAGGAGAAGTAGGAACAAATCCCTCTTGTCCCTCTCTCTCACACACACACACACACACACAAAGACACACAATTAGTCTTTAAAACATGGACAAATTGAATTGTATAATGGATCCCATAATTACAGATCTCACAGCTAGTCTAACAATTTCGTCCAAACCACACGCACTAATTTACATCCCTCGTTTTAGACTTAAATTATGCTTTTATATTTCAAGATGCTGTGCAGCTACACATATTCTTACCATGTATTTGTTACGACCACCTGCTCTTCTCTGTTATCCAGCAGTTATCTGTTATCTTTATTTCTTTGATCACTATGAAAATATCCGTCCTACAGGGACATATACTGTATGTGGAGAGTGGAGAGAGCAAATAAAAAGGGATTGTTAAGACTTCAGAGAAATAATACGCAAAGGCCAAAACAACATAACTGAATACAAGGCAGATGATTTTAATGTTCTGAAATCAATATGACATGTATGTCAAAAAGTATTGGGGATGGGAGTTAATTACAGCAGGCAGAAATAATAGCCTGACGGCACCACGAAATATCAGAAGTACTTATTTGTTTTTCACATTTCAAATTGATTAATTCACCAAGTACTTTAAAGATGCCCTAACCAATATTTTATATTAAGAATGTATTAACTGACGTATGTATAATATGAAAGGTGACATTTTTTACATGAGAATGATCAACAACTGCAGTTCCCCTCAGTTTTAGCATCTTTCAACTCACTGTTTTTGGTGTTACGGTTCACATCAGCCTTGTTTCCAGTCACAGCAAAGAAAAGTTCTGATAAGCCCACTGTTTGTACACAACCTTCTCAGCATAAAACAGCAGACAAAGTTAGCAACTAGCTGGTGAACATAGTGGAGCCTTTAGCAACTATAAAGACAGATATTCCCTTCAGGAGTTGGCAGAAAACCAGAACTACAATGACAGAAAATGTCAGATTTACAGTCATCACGTCGACACAAACATGACTCAAAATCAGTGCTAATGCTGCTCTGTGTCTGCTGGATGTGCAAATAAGGAGCTGTTTGTTAATATGTTCCTCATATCGACTTTGTATGGTGATAATCTAGCAAATATTTTGTTTACAGCTTTTTGTGCTGCCCCCAAGTGGCCAAAACAACTGAAAACTGTTGACTGTCCCCTCAAAAATGTGCAAAATGTGGTTCTTTTTAAACTAATGCATGCCACTGTTTGTGTATAAAAACACACGGGGAAAAAAACAGACTACGGTGAATGTGTGCCACTGATGAGTTATTTGAGTTTGTTGATCACATTATGCTTTCTCCAGCTTTGTCTTTAATTAAGATGTGTTAACTAAGATTTATCCAAAAGGTGTTTGCATGACAGATCGACAATTAGAAGCGGACCATAATGTTTATGATCTAATTATTAGCCTGTTGATAAATGTGCTGACTGATATAATAACCACTCACCCGCACAAGCATTCTCTGTGTGAGAAGAGTGGACAGTGTGTGTGTGTGTGTGTGTGTGCGTGCGTGTGTGTGTGTGTGTGTGTGTGTGTGTGCGTGCGTGCGTGTGCGTGTGCGTGCGCGTGCGTGCGTGTGCGTGTGTGTGTGTACGGGTACATGCAATACTCAATCAGTCTGCGCCTGCATCCAGAATTCAGACATGCCCCTGGTGTGACTCACCAGTGTTCAAGTGCTCTGTGTGTGTGTGTGTGTGTGTGTGTGTGTGTGTGTGTGTGCGCGCGTGTGTGTGTGTGTGCGCATGTGTGCGTGTGTGCGTGTGTGTGGATATATTTCCTGCAGGTAATGTCTGTGTTCATATTGTATTTAAAGGACAGGCGATGACGCACAGTCTTTTTGCGTCCCGTCACCTGTCTCAGTTCACACTTGAGCTGCAGCTTTGACTGCAGCTTTGACAACTGAGCAGCGATCTGCTGGCGACTCTCTATTCAAGAGAAGCAAATGCTTATTGCTTATGATCCATTGTCATCGTGTTGATCTGTTAGCAAGTAACAGATAAAAATTTTATTTATTTTTTAAATAACAGCGATTCGCATAGCCTAGCAACTGTATGTAAGCTAAGCAGTCGACAACAGTCTGATCTTACATTTTTCCTTACGATACTACAACACATGAACTAAATAACTCTACACCAATGCTGTTTCTTTATTTCCTTGTCTTCCGTTGACATTCTACTCACATTCATTCAGAATGTTGCCCATTAACCTGCATGTTTTTAGGCTGTGGGATTAAGATGGTGCAAAACCCAACACAGGCACATGGGGAAGATACAAACTCCACAATCAATCTCAGCCAACCTCTGTTTACTTTCTTCACACAGTTACTTCCGTCACTTTTCATGTGCAACATAATGAATGCCGTCATGGAAAGATTGTGATTGTTGTTGCAGTGTCTCACCGCTTTCTATGATGACAGGCTTTTCACCACACCTTCAATTCAATTCAAATCCGTTATAAATTATTATAAAAGTATTTGCCTCAAATGTGGCCCGACTAGTTAGTTTCAAGCATACCCTGATCTTTATTATCACTGGTTCTGCCTCTGCCAAATTATGTCTAGTATGTTTGTCTACCTTATGTCCACAGCTGACAAATTCATGGCAACTTTTTTCCGCATTAATGAAATACAGCAGCATTTCACAACTTTCTTAGCAATAATAACTGTTTTAGTTCGGCATGTTTATGGATGAGTTCAGTTTAAGTGGATCCCTGTAGGATTTTGTGCTCCATTGTGTCCCTTTGCCCACCATGACCATGTTTACGCTCATTCTCAGGGGCAGAAAATGATGGGCTTGGGTAGCTGACATTGCCACAAAAAAACTGACTTTCTGCAGTCAGTTTTATTTGTGTGAAGAGCGGGAGCTGTGTGTGCTGTGTTGTGGAGCTTTCCTCTTGGTAATTTGTTGTTATTTGCCCAGTAGATATCCTCAGCCTTATAAGAATAAAAACATTTTCATTATTGTTCTTCATTTTACAGCTTTAAAATCCAAATGCAGAATAGGTGAGATATGAACAAAAGGGTCCTGAATCTCGATGCCCCCTCTGCTAATTTGTTGCCACACAGTTTGCTCTTCAGCTCTTAAATTCCTCTTTCTCCCTCTCAGTTGACACAAAAGCTGTAGGAGGAACATAGCGATGCAAAGGCTGCTGATCTTTGCTCTATTGCTGCTCTCAGACGGTTCTCGCAATTAAATTTGCTACGTAGCCGAGAATACAGTATGACTCACCGGCAGAACGAGAAGGACCCAACACCGGTTCCTCCTCCTCCTCCATACATCAAGCATGCACACACGTTTGACTGCAGCTAGTGGATTAATTATACTGTATTTCTCCCACACGTTGAAAGGAGCATTTAAAATCTCTTATAAGTGGGGCAACCACAGTCCTCTTGACAAAAGAAAATCATTCTGAACACGCTGATTGAGATTTAAGTCTTGTAGAAAAAGCATCTTCTCATTTAGATTGTAGTTACTTCACTCTCTAGATGTAATAAAAAGCCAAGCGCTGAATTAAGGTTACAATTAAAGGAAACGTTTGACATTTTGGGAAATACGCTCTCTAGCTTGGGGGTTAGATGAGAAGATTGATACCACTCTCATGTCTGTACACTTAATTTGAATCTGTAGCCAGCAGCCAATTGGCATTGCTTTGTGTAAAGACGGGAAACAATAAGCACAAATCCCACACACACGTACAAAGATTTGCATGCGCATTCACCTGCGCACACACACACACACACCTACACACACACACACACACACACACATACACACACACGTCCCCACAGACACCCTGATGTCTTCTCAGAATATGGGGCCAAACAACTTGACAGCACTAAGATAAATCTTAGGTGATGTCACCCTGTGGCTGCATGTACCTCGTCACTGGCATTAGCGTCACTGTCAGACCAACACAACACACAAATATAATGTAAACCCAGACAACTTCAGGCTTGCTGAATGTGTTTTCAGCTGAGACATCTATTCATGAGACTGTGTGCAGTCACCTGGTGCCAAAAAAAATTGACAAAGAAGTTGACAGGAACACCAGAAAATATTACCCATTCCTCAAACATTTTAATTGCACATCTCAATCACTTCTTAAATGTGAAACACTAACTGTCTTATTTTTCACTTTTCTGGCACAAAAGAGTACACAAAATAAATTATTCAAATTGTACTTCCTACTCAGGTTGTAGATTTATGTAGTTTATTGAATTAGACAGTCACATTTTATGTTTTATTCTTGAGTCAGAGGAGACCAACTCCAAGCAAAGCATATTTGTTTTGGGGTCCACCTGCTATTTAGTGCCACAAGAACCACAGATCCATAGGTCACTTAATGTCAGGGTTACAAAGGGTTTTAATTGTTATGTCGTGCGTCCTACAGTCCCAAACTATTTTAAATAAAAATATGCTAAAATATTGTGTTGGTTGAATAATGATGTTCCCGTTTTGACTCCAGACAGGGCCCGTTGAAGCCAGAGGTTTTGTCCATCCAGTGGTCGGGTCGTCGCTCCAATCGGAGGCTTCAGAGGAACAGCAGCCTCTCTCCCAACAACCCTCTCCTCAGCCTCGTCAATTCAGGTGGGTTTATACATTCCATGTTGCGCTGCATTATGTTTCAGTGCGTCCTGTCGTGCCTCATAGTGCCCCGCTCTTGTAGCTGCCAGCAGCAAAGAAAAGCTGCTCGACCAGAGTCAGTGTGTCTCCACAAGCCAGAGAGCCGAGCGCAGGAGGGGAGGGAAGGTCGTGTGGGTGTGAGAGAGAAACTGGAGCGAGAGACTGAGAGAGAGAGAGACTTGTGTTGTGTCGATCCAAAGCCAATGAATGCTCTGGCACTTAGCTGGTGCTCAGGTGGATGCTTGAGGTTGGGGGATGTGCACGTTTGGCTGACTGTAAGACTTCAGTCTCATATCACCATGTGCTCTGCGAGAATACACTTTTATTGTAAGTATGAGAGTCAGCTAACAAACCCACTTCACGATATACATACCATCAGCTATACTGTTAGATAATGATCCAAACACTCCCTGGTTTGTGATGTACTAGTGCACCAGCCTGCAGTTTGCTGTTGCTTGTCTGACATGTGAGCTTTGCAAACACCCACTCTCTGTCATGTAATATATACAGGGGCTGCACACTGCATCATTTTTCTTTCTTTTAGTACTGGGCAGTGCAAAAAGCATTAAATTTGAATGAACACAGAAATGACCACAGAGTTCTTATGGAGGTTCTCCTCCAAACTACAAATCCAAACTACATAGTATACTGTTTTTGCACTTAGTGTACAAGACATTTATCAATCACTTTTCCAACCAATCAAACTGACAAGGAGGCAGCAAAATCAGCAAAGATTTATGGAGTTCACGAATTGTTACCATCATTAGAGCCTTTTAGTTGTAACATAACCATTTCTTAAGCCCCGTATTTAACACTGTTCACTGTATCAAAATAATCAACTTAAATTAAACTTAAATTCATTTCAGTTTCATTTCTTGCATTTTTTATTATTACTTTACTAATGATTTGTCTTTTATCCACGCGATAGCTATTCAGTTATTTCTATGTTCCCAGCCTGGTTATTGTATGTATTTAACTATTGTTTGCACACAGTGAGTTTTCTATTCGGCCTCCATTATGATACCAGCCGTGGTTGCTAGGAGATTTGCGACACATCTGCAGAACATCTATAAACTTTGATTACAGGCCTCAAAGCTTTTCTATTGACGGGCGTGGCTGTGCATCGCATTGCATGAAAGGAAACCTCGAAATGCCTTCTGACATGCCGCCATTATTTTGGAGTATTCAGTTAAAAAAAATCAAAGCAAGGAAATGTGTTTAGAATACTGTCGATATATGCAGCACCTTTCATCCCTTCACCTTTGTTGTTTTCTCTTTCTGTCTGAAATCCATCCACTAGGTGTTTATGATGAAGACAGCCAGTGGATGATCCAGGTCAACAGACTGCAGAAGCTTATCGACCGTCTAGAGCAAAAGGTGACTTCCTTTCTTGCAACCTTTCCATGCCCTCCTCTCCCTGCTGCCTCCTCCTTCTCCTTTTCTCTTCAGCTTCCGTTATTTATATCTTCATCTGTCTCCTCTCACCATCCCGGCCATCTGGTCTTTACGTCGCCCTCTCAAATTAACCAGAAATTATGGCAAGCGGACTCACAACAATATCAGCAAATTTACTCAACCCACCAACACCCTCCCACGTACAAACACATACACATATGTACGGTATACGGGAAATATCCGCCGATCACAAACACACAGCTTTTATCTGCGTGTGCTGGACGTAGCATGAAATCTGTTGTAAACTGACACATTGTAAGACATTTCAGAGCCCCAAATACGCTGCAACTTGGTAAATGAACTTGAATATGAACCCAGAAAAACTTTGACCCTCTATTGAATTGATTTATTTTTGTTTGATCTTTTATTTTATGGGATCAGTTAACCAATCGGTCACTTCATTTGTCCCCAGGGCAAGGACGCAGGGGCAGGAGGTTATGCAGCAGAGAAGTTTTGGCTAAAGGGAACCATTCAATAAGGTCTAATTGGCAAAAAATAGAGTTACTTTAATAAAACCTGCTTAAAAACTGGTGGAAAAAACAGATAAACTCAGTCATGATAGAATCTGAACAGTGAACAGACATGACACCACTGCTGGTGCATCCAGAGTTTTGTTCGATATAATATTTATTATAATAACATTCATTGTTTAATTTTAGATTTTTGTATTTATTTAATTTATTTTTATTTTGTATTCAATATTTATTATATATTTTCACATTGTATCCAATTATTTCTATTTGCTATTGTTTCTATCAATTTTTTTTTTTTATTACTTTCATTTATTGTTTCATTTTATCATGGATTTTATGTTTAATAAAAAAACTTTGGGATCCTTTATTGAGTCCTCAGTTATCAGGAGTTTTTTAAATTGTCTTCTTGTACTTCTTGTATCCTTCTTAATTACTTTTTTAAGTTTTCATATAAAAGGGCTAGCACGCCAAAAGGTTTGGGAGCCACATTGGAAGATGAAAGGGAAGAGAGAGCAAAAATTAAATCTTTAAAGCAGCTATAACCGATTTTTTTATATTCAAATATGGATCGCATTTCTGCTGCTGGTAATTGCAGGTTTATGAAATTTAGATGAAGCATGATCTGTTGAATTAGCATTAAATTTGCTTCTTGCTCTGCAGGAGATCCGTCTGGAGCCTGTTGAAGAGGAAGTCTTGGAAAGCAAATCGGTTAGTTCTCCGGCTGTCACTGACTTTTCTGTTGTTTTGCCACGGTGACCACTCTGTGTCACTCTGCTCTCAGAGTATTACTGAAAGGGGAGGTCATACTGATAATAACCACTCAGCGGTTGTCGTAGCAACAGCAGGGCTGAAACTTGACAGAGGAGTATTCCTTTCTCCCTTTGTGCTGTCTGTCTTTATCTTAAATGTCTCTGTTTAGGACTCAATTTTCAGTTTAGACAAGACAATGCTCACAGTCAATAAGGGAGCAGACTTGGAGGTGTAAGTCTTTATTACCTTCCAATTCTTTATTGCCAATGAATGCAGCCATATATACGGTATAAATACTATAATAACAGGACATATATTTGCTTCAGCTACCCATGTGTACCCACATGACAAATGTCCTCCAGGCTTGTGTTTGAGTACAGCGTGAGTGTGGTTTTCACTATTCTTCCACAGTGCGCAGGTGTTTGTGCACATGTTATCATTTCTCTGTTTAAACTCAGCGTCCACATGTCAAAGCAAAGGGAGAATGTCATTTCCACCCAAGCTTCATATCATTCATTTCATGGCTCAGAAACTCTCTATAGCTGACGAGTGACTCAGTGACAATCACAAACACGAAACACTTGCAGGAGGATTTCTCTTCAGTACGAGTGTCTTCCATCATAAACACATTGTGTAAGGATTGTTTGCAGAGTCTGATTCCTAAATAAACAATCCAAAAGCATTTATTACCAGTTTTATTTCATTTCAGTTGTTGAAGATGGGCACACATATAAGTTTTTGAACAACTTTAAAATGTTCACATCATTCTACACAAATCTATTCTAGATAACAATGTAAATCCAAAGCTCTTGTAATAGATCTGATCAGAACATCTACTTCCCTCTCACCCATCTACCTCAGGGAGCTATGCGAAATGTGGTTCCTGTGTCTCGCTCTGCACCAGGCTATTTAAACAAAGCAGTCCGATTACCTTAATTTGAATTCAAACACAAGCACAGTCTGAATTCCACAGGTTTAGCTTGTCTGACAAAAATAGATTTGGTGAGTCTGATTTTTCTTCTGTTTATTATTATTATACCATAAATATTCAACCATAAATGAAGAAGGCCGCTGTTTATCGTGTATGAGTGACGAGATCAAGTAAATGTCCTGTCTTGTAATAAACATATACAATGGGACAAATGCTGAAACAAACTGTTTTATAAATAGATTTTTGAAACATTGGCCCTGTTAATAAATAACATTTAGAAAATGGGCCCTTGGTTGTCCTTAATTGCTGATCTCTGACATGTGATATTTGTAATTATATTTATGATTTCAACATCTCCATCTTCTTGTACAAAAGCAGGAAAATTGTTGATTTCACACATGAAATGTGATATTTCTAGAGTGGCACCTAACAATAAATTCCATTACTGATTAATCTGCCAACTTCTTAAAAACCTTTTAATTGTTTTGTCTATAAAATGTGAGAAAATAAAGAAAGATGTACACAGTTTCACTTCTGAGTCCAAGATGATGACTTCAAATGTCAAATGTAAAAAAAACAAACAAATAGATTCAGTTTACAGTGATATAAAAGGCATAAGATCAACAAATGCTCTCATTGGCAAAGAAAACAGTTTCTATGAAATCATTAACTTCACATGGACTCTTTTTATAAAGGAATGTTTAGCATCACAATATGTGTACGAGATGTATCATAGCACTGCAGCACAAATGAAAGCGTTCATATGAATATTACATGCGTGTGTGAGCCTGTGTGTGAATTAATCAATACCTAATTGGTGTGTGTCACAGGGAATAAATGTGCTGCTAAGAGAAAACCAGTAATGACCCACAACCCAAGACTGATGTGCGATGGTGTGACCGTTTGTTTCCTAGTGTGTGTGTGTGTGTTTCTCCCAAATTAGTCACTGTGAGGCATTTTATCACTCACACAAACACACACACATCATTAACTCACACACATTGTACCTTGGGCCAAACATGCAGAACATTCACTTCCTGTTCCCATCAGCATCTCTGCCTCTGACAACAAATCAGCCTCATCAGCTGCGGGAAATGATTAGCAGGTTTTCTATTGTCATCATTACAGCAGGTCTTCCTGTTTCTCATTTCTTTCACACAGCAACATACAGATGCTTTCCTTTTTCTTGTTTAGGAAAAAGTAAGAAAAGAGGAAAATGTATTATGTTTATCCTCTTGGTCATACCAGATCACACTGGGGCTTAAAGAAAGTGATGCCAGGACATTGAATTACAGGTGTCATAAATGCATCGTGTGCACGCATGTGCATTAGTGACCAGTTCTCTTGTAACACACTGAGCCAGATGATTTCTGAATGTCCCCCAGCTTTATCAGACTCCCTCTTCACCAGAAGCAAATCCTGACCTTCTGACTTTGCGTGCCTTTACGTGTGTGTGCGCGTGTTTTGTCTTCACAGCACATCCTGATTGTCCAGAGGCAGCTCTCGGTGCTGGAGGAGGAGTTGGAGGAGTTTCGTTTGGCTCTCAGACAGTACATGGAGTATGCCTGCGCCCAGACTGGATGTCTACAGTCAGTTTAAAATCTCTTTGTTAACGTTGTATCAGGGGTTTACTGTGTGATGTGTTCATTCAGTCTAGTTTTTTAACATTGCAAAGGGTTTTATAAAGAGGGACATGAGAATAAATGTCAAAACAGTCCCCACTGAGCAGGAAATGTAACATTTTTACATTTATTTTGTGTATTATTCATACGACATCTGTTGCATGTTGATCCTGATCAGTCGAATGACAGATGCTGTACAGACTGTAAAGCACTTGTAATTTTGGTTTCAGACAAAACAGCAGCCGAAAGGACAGCGTGACATTTACATGCTTTGTCATGACCTTTTCCCTAAATACTTAGTCATCTTTGCTCATTTTCAAGTTCAAATGAGACTAGAACCTCTGACAAAACACTATATAATGATAATTTGATGGTGAAGCCACAGAAAATATTCGACAGATCCCCAGTCAGCACGTGGGGACATGATGTAGCACACTCATTAGCAATTGCCTGACTTGCGCTCTGTCTTGTTTTGCATTCGGCAGCATTGCAGTTCAGCGGCTGGCAAATGAATCCCGGTTCATTCTCTACGAATTCTGGGAGCACAACAACGTGTGGAAGAAGTAAGTATTCGCCTGCACCATATGCATCGTGACTAATGCACCATGCATGGTCTGTTCAAATAAACCCCAAATGTTTTTCGTTGCTCAGTTTGAACTCACTGAGAGAAGGTTCGTGTTCAGTGACGACCCTCGGTGGGAGCAGAGATACAGGGAGGAATAAATGGGAATGAAATTTAAAATGTTGTTAAACCTAATCTGGTTTATTTTTAGTCATGATGACCTACCGTATTTGATTATGTATCCTAGTTAGCCTAGTCTGCCATGCATTTTTTCATAGTAAACATTCAAAATGAACACAGATGTTTCAGTTTCAATGATATGAAAATGCATGATGTATTTAATTTGACATTTGTGCATCTTTACTAGAAATGAAATCCACTGCTGGGATTTTCAGGATATATTTATCATATTCAGAGGGTGAAGACAAAATAATTTTCATACCCTACTGGGGAGAGGACTTTTTTAAAATATAGTTTTCTCCAAGTTATACGCTAAAAAAGATCCCAACATACAGGAAAATACAGTATAGTGCACAGATTACATCCCTAATAGGCTACAACAATACATATCGAATGTCAAATGATGTAACATAAGAAGTCCGATATAAAAGGAAATATGTTCATAATATGCTTCATATGATCTTACATGTCTGCACATTAGAGCCACTATTGGTCGCTCCTTTTCACATTATTTATCCCAGTGACCGTGGAAAAATATGTTATAGAAGGTGTCCATATTTTTCTGAAATTAGCTAATTTTCATCTTATGGCAAATTTGACCTTTCAGCCAACTGGCATGTGAAGGCAGTTTTGGATTTTTCCACTTAATCAGGATAAAACGACTGACAGGCAGGTAAAGACAATGGCATTGTAAATGTTTGTTGACTTTACACTTTACACTTACTCTGAAGTGATTTAATCAGAAATACAAACTCTGCTGGTAGGCCAATTTTACATTTTTTAGATAGCTTTTATGTGTGTGAATGAGTTGTTTCTGTACTTTTGCATGTTTTTATGTTTGCAAACCAGCTTGCATCAAATGGCCTCTTGAGTTACAAATAAAGTATGAAGTATTTAATAAACTGAATTCAATTGAATTTAGTTAGAGAAATGCTTTACTGTTTCAGGGGTTTTAATTGGTGTACTGCAAACAGCAGATAATCTAGCAGAGTGGAGTCAAGAAGACGTAGGTTAAAAGACAATTGAAGACATCTTTATGCACCTTTATCTCTGATCAGTAAGTTCATTTTCTTGTTTCCTCCACACAGTCACCTGCAGGCCAACTACAGTAAGAACTTCCAGAGGGGGAACGTGGACTTCCTGGAAACTCCTGAGATCTTAACCACCATGCTGGTTCCTGGTAAGAACATTACTTGATTCTTCTCTCACATCACACGCAAACTTATCACATCTAATAAGATCATTTTCACCTGACTGATCTCACAATTCTAAAGAGTAAATCCTTCAGTCTCAGGCATCCTTTGGTACCACTCACAAGCAAAGCAGAGGGCAGTGGTGAATACACTTGTCAAATACACAAAATACAGACAACCCTCACATCAGAATGTGCTCAATGTCCAATAGATTTTTGGGGGGTCAGTCAATCGTTTTTCTTCTGTGTCTGCTCCTCAGCCTCATGGTGGGTCCTCAACAACAACTGAAAGTGGGCGAGCACCCTTCACAGATCATCGTCACTGATGGCTGCAGAGAGCAAACAGGCACCTGTCAACGCATCAGGAAGTCCACAGCAGCGCACACACACACACACACACTCACTCACTCAACACAACTCGTGAAGTCATGGTGATTAGTATTGACTTTATGACCTCCATGTTCCTTCATAGTCAGGTGGTAGCAGAAATAGCCCACGTGTGTGTTTTGTTTACGCTCCTAGGCGACGCTCTGACGTCCTTAAAGCAATGACCTCATCTGATGATCTGACGTCATCACTGTGTTTGACGTGACATCATCTGCTGCCCAGTGTAGATCATGAAAGCTGAAGCGTGCAGTGAATGTGCATGACACGGCGTGTGTGTGTGTGTGTGTGTGTGTGAAGAAAGGACAGATTTAATTGTATCAATTGTAGCAGCTCTGGGGAGCCCATTAAACCATTATTCTGTTGTTTCTGTATTTAACGTGTCAAACTGAGATAAGAAATCTGTTTGTCGTAAATAAAGATGATATATTGTTGTGTATGCCATGTGTATCTCTTTATCACTCCTAACCCCCCACCAGGGATGGAAAGCCTCCTTAATTCCTAATCCTACCAGTGTTGAAGAGTCAAGGTAATTGTTTCACTTAAACGTATAGTGGCAAGAATAATAGATATTGATGCAACAAATGGTTCATTGTTGGTCTGCTCTTCTATGTGTGTATTCACTCACGATATCTGTGGTATAGAAGCAAAGTACGCACTCTTCAACCCGTAAACACAGCTGACAATAAAGTGTGCCTTTGTGACTTCCACCTTGACATCTATCAAATGTTGTCCAATGGCACCACCTTGTGGACACGTAGCCGTACTGCCGCTATAAAAGAACATGCCGCTGAGAATTATTCAGGGTGTTTTTTAATTGGACAAGACATATGACCACTGATTAAATGTCAGCTAAATGTTTTCTGCAACAGACATGATCATTATTATAAACCAAGTTACCAGATGAGTTAATCTGCACGACAACAGCTCCTTACATAGCTGTTGATTAGCTTTGAGGTCAGGTAGAGTTTCAGTGGAGCTATTATATACAAAACACCATGTACCAATCAGAACGATGACAGCGTAAGTTGTCTGAGGTCTTATTAGGCAACATAAGTGAAAAAACCTACATGCTGGTTAGAAAATGTTGTATCTGTTTTTGCTGACTGTACTGAACTGATCTCAGTTGGTATACATCACTGGTGGTTATTATTCTGCCTGTCCAACCAAACAAGAAGAAGATAGAGGAAAAGGCTTTAATTATATAGGTCACTGTAATAAAGAGTAGTGGATTAAGAGTGTGTGGAGTATACTCTGATCTTTCATTATTATATTCACACAGAATATCTGACTATAAATGAATTATGCCCATCTTAATTGGATAATCAGATTGAAGGATGTTTGTGATTGTTCACCTTCATCTACTGTGTGCATTTTTCACAAGAACTACTGACACATATTCTGCGTGCTGACTTTACAATATGCTCATTTCCTGTTTTGAAGGGCCTGGATGTGTTACTAAAAGAGCGATCTAAACAGAGAACGAATGTGAAACAGTTTTGAGCTCAGATCTTGGAATCATCACAATCACCACATTCAATTAAAAACTGTCGCACTCATTTTCTAACAGTGCCTTAGAAATTTACCATAAGAACTTTATTGAAATTGAATCAAACCTTCAATTGCAATAAATTCATATAATTAAAATGCAATATCTTTGCTACGCAATGTTTTCACCTTCTGACAATGACAAGACAGAACCAAGCAAATGCACTTTTACAAGAGTTTTGAAAGGAAAAGTCATCAAATCAAGAGGAAGGTTTGATGCATGTAATTAATATTAAAGCTAAGCGTCTGGTCACTTTTCTCTGGTCCCTACATTCAAAATTGAACACGAATTTAAGTATATCAGCAAAATGTATTAAAACTTAAAATTAGAAGCACTTATTAGGAAAATTGTCCCCTTTCAAAGTGTTATATTATTATACAATCTCTATTAGTGAATTATTATTAATGACACATTATTGTTGTAACTGGTCCACTTCTAATACTTCCTTTACTCTTTAAACTATAGTATTGCATCATATATTTATAAGATCATCATTTTTTTCATGAACATTTTAACAGTAACTATAGTGGTCAAATAAATGTAGTGGAGTAAAAGTATAAAGTAGCTTTAAATGGAACTATTCAAGAAAAGTATCTCAAAATAACTTTTCAGTACAGCATCAGGAGCAACTGAACACGTACATATGAAATAAGGGGTGTGTACAGCTCCACACAGGGGAATTTCATTCTGCGTGTGTGTGTTACTTTAAATGTGGTAAGTCCGAAACATCATGGCCAACAAGAAAACGGCACAATACAGACAGTTTTTACATTTTATTGATAAATTATCATTTTTAAAAAGACCCACAAGCCATCCTCTCCTTCCGCCTCTCACAACAGTTTTCCAGGTACTGAATTTTAACTATATACAAAGTTTGTATTTTTTTTTTTTATATTATTTTCTGCTTCATCATCATCATCATCATCATCATCATCACATTCAAAACAAGGTTAGAAGTTTGAACTGTGCTGACTGGTCAAGGTCAAGAGACAGGATGCTGAGTTAGCCTACAGCGATGCTAGCTAGCACAGAGTTCACTGGAGGTCAGAGAGCGGTCAATATAAGCAGGAGGAGGGTTTACATTCTAACTCACAGGCAGAAGGGGAAAAGACAGGAACATTGTACGCTTCAGCTCCCTGTCGGAGACAGAAAAACGCACCACCCCGGTGACAGAACATAAACAACATGCAAACGTGAGTCACCATGTTTTCATTTTCCACCAGTGAGAAGGCAACAAAACCGCAGTGAAGAACACAGGCAGGTTCGGCAGGTAAGGGTCAAAGTAACTCCACATAAAAGGGTTATTGCTGTACGTAGTGAGTTCAAAGCTGCATGGCACAAAGAATAACACGTTGATAAAAACAAGCTCCTGTTGATCTGATGCTCTTCTTCACGAACACTGGGCAGCTAAGTTATTGGCACACGTGGGTATTTAAGGAGGATTTCTTTTAAAAACGGATCCTTTCGAGAGTTAAAATCATATAGCAATACTATGTCAGTGTACACAGGCAAAGGTAAATGGTTACAATACATTGTGGATATGCAGCTTTCTGTAGCTGGAGTTAAACTAGCAGCAAAACAACACATACAATTGGATATAATCGTAGTGCAATGGGCAAACAGTTCTTAGAGGTTGTCTCATTTTCAGTCAGTAACAAAATGAATGGGTACCATCATGTCAGCCAGACTGCTGAAACAAATAGAAATAGAACTGGTCCAGAAAGACCAAATCCAACCAGTTTGCTAACTATTATTTTTAAATCAGCGAGCTCATTTTGGCATTCATCAAGAAAAATCAGTTTCTTTTAAAATTCTTGATTCTGTATTTAGGAGGAGTTTGGCAAAACCTGGGCAGGATTTGAGTCCTTGTGGACTAGCAGGAGGACTGATCGACATACATTAGGTTTGTTCAACGAGTTCAGAAACGCTAGAAGATACATTTCCAACATACACCTCTTCAAACACACACTACGCCTCTTCAACACACTCCTGTCCAGACACTCTGCAGACGCGCCGCTGAACATGACCAGTTTGAAATCTGAACAAGATGGGAAAAAAAAACAACAACTAAGGAGTAGGGTTTGTTCTTCCAGCCGTGCAGGTCCACGCCATGCCGAACCCAGTCTAGGCGAAGCTGTTCTCCGGGTAGCTGACTTTGATAGCGCCCCAGTAGCAGGCTCGTATCAGACAGATGAGGCCCAGCAGGTAGGCGAATGCCCAGGATACGTAGGTGGCGTTGTAACGCCTGGCAAATCCCCGAGTACCAACCTGTTAATACAAAGGAGAGGAAGAGAACAACAAAGATTTTCATTTATGCATCGATAGATTTTTATCTTGCAAAGAGATTAACAAAATAAAGTCTGTAGTCTATTTCATTCATGTGCAAACTCCTACGAAACAGAAAACTCGAGCACTGTGGTGACTACTCTGGCTGACGGAAGATACATAAGATAACTCATAATGTCAGTCGGTGATCCACTTCATTAGAAAAGTTCCAGTAAAATGAGAACAAACAAGCTTAGTAACCTTGAATCCAAATATTGAGGACTATAATCCCATGAGATCATTATCGAGTTATTATAATTCTAATCTGATTAAAACCAAGTTATGAAAGTCTGATGTGACTCTGACATACTGAACAATATGTGGTTGTTGTGTTGTGGTACTCGAGATCGGTCTTGGTCTCAAGACCACTTATTGAAGGTCTCGTCTCGCAATTGACCGCATTTTTTCTCGACCTTGTCTCGGTCTCATACAAAGAGGACTCTGGATTTTATTTCAAGACCGGTCAAGACCGCAACTCCAGGGATATCACAAGATTTCCTTTGCGGACACACATAAACACATACACACCTTCATCCATCTGTCCCCTTAGCAGGGCAATCATAAGATAATTCATGCAGAGAAAGAGAGACAGACTGAGAGGATGTGTCCCGATGGGACCAAACACACATTCACATCCTCACTATGTGAAATGAGCAGGTCTCTGAACCAGATTACACTGGATTGAAATGGGATTATATTGAACTGGATCATGAGGGTCTAAAATTGATTACAATGAATTAGTGGATTATACAGTACTGGATTATACTAGACAGATCAAGACTATAGTGGAGTGAGCAGGAAAAGATGTCAGTGAATTAAAGTAGACTGAATCAGATTATACTCAATTGAACCCAGTTTACTGCACTGGTGTGATTTTCGTGGAATTACTGGTAATAGAATAATACAGTCACCAGACTGTAGGAACCATGAATGCCTCTACAGAAATTCATTGCAATCCATCCAATAGTTGTCAAGATATTCCAGTCTGGACAGAAGTGGACGGACTGACTAACGTTTCCACACTGCTAGCGTGGAAACCTTGACTATTAAGATGAGTTCAGTGTATTACAATGAACTTAAATCGAGCCTTAGAGCCAGTACTGCAGTTCAAACTCTTGATATTCAGTTCAACATGTTCATACTCTGTGTAATATTTGAAAATAGACTGAGTCTTTACAGTTAAGTATCTCTCTGTAGCCCTGGAAGTCCAACTATCAGTAGTGAGAGTGACTGCCGGTGCAGTGCATAACTCCTGGTTAACTGCACTTGGTTAACAGACTGATGCACAGATGAAGGAACATTAAAGCAGGACTCAAGCTTCGGGGGCTGAAGGCTGCAGATCTGTTATATACTGCGGCATCCGATTTTCTTGAAAGCACCCCTTGATAAGAGTCATGGTTAAGGAAAACACTTGATAAAAGTTTGTAATAAAGGAACATTAATAGTTTTAAATTAGAAACAATTACGTTGATATGAGTCACAATTTAAAAAGGAACTAGAAAAGAGGCATTCATGAATGATAAAAGGAACAAGAGGATTAAAATGGGGATACTGGAATACTTGGGGATACACAAATACTCTGCAGAGCATCAAAACAAACTAAAATATCTGGCAATTTAATATTGCTTTGTTTATTGGCAAATATATTCACAGAGAATGAATATAATGATAATTCTTGTATCTAACATGTTTGCCACTTTGTTTCACCCCTTTGTGGTATGTGACAGAAAACTCTGCTCATCCACCAATAACACCAATTAATTCATTTAAATTAGGATCAAATCAACACGGTTTTTGTGTATATTTTTCTTTTCTTTAAAAACAGACTACATAAGCATACATTGAGCTTGTAGCCAGCTTTAATGTAGAACATTTACAAATTAATTGATGTTTTGTAATGAGCTTAAAAAGATCTAAAAGAGGATATTTTATGGAGATACAGGCTACTTGGAGGTGATTTTGCATCCTCGATTTATCAGTGCGTTCAGTGTGGTTTGAGAAAAAGTCTTAATTGATGATAAAAACTTGCTATATTAACTGATAAATACGCCACATTAGAGCAACAGTAACTTAGATGGAGGTTAATGTAGATGGAGTTCATCTACTGAACCATTTCACACAAGACGATGTGCACTGGGGTCCAGTACCTCCTTCATTCTCCATTGCCTCAGTAATAGTCAGAAAGGTGCTAAGGAGAAAATGTTGTTCTTTTCCTCGGTGGGAAACAGAGCATAAGTTCATCTGGGATGCAACACTGGGATTTTCTATTGGTCTTGTGTTTGTAATTATCCTGCCTGTTTGATATTTCCTACTACATGCTTCCATTGTGAAGCACTGTTGTTGTGAAAAGCTCTACGTATATACATATTTATCTACACATATCAAATACAACAACACAAACCCAACAAAGCCAGTACTTACTGTTAAACCCACTCCAATGAAAATGCAGAGCATTCCTATAGTTACATAAGCACAACAGCGCCTCCGAGGGAGCGCACTGCCAACAGAGGATCTGCAGAAAGAGTTTGAGAAGAGAAGCAAAAAAATAAAAAATACAGAAAAAGAGGTCAGTGTGCAGAGAGAGACTGTAAATAAAAACAAACATGCAGAATATATTTTACACCCTACCAGCATGTTGTTCTTCTGTATGTATATTTTTATGTTATGGTTGAAGTGACAAAAAAAATAAAAAATATCTTTAATATCAGCCAAAGTTCTCCCTCTTCCTCTTTTTTTTCCCCTCAAGGTCCACATGAAAGCGCCAGAGGCCGGTCACATGCGCAGCTCCCGACAACTTCTGACTCCGGCAAACGCACAAGCACAAATCAACCACTTGGCTTTACTTTCCTCCCCCTCGCCGCTCTCACATGCCTCTCATGTGATGGGACTCGAGCATTCTTCGGGAATCGCTGGTATTTAAGATGGCTTAGAGGAGCATGATCACCTGATCTCTTACCTTCTCCTACTCCTTCCAAAATTCTCCTGCTTTCACATTTCCTCATTGTTTCGACTCACTTGTGCCACCTGACCATCTCATTCATTTCACCTGTGACCATACATGGAGCAGACCTTTTCAAATTATGTTTTTAAAGATTTAAGCTACCACAGGTGAACTGAACATCGCTTTCAAAACAATAACTATTAGCCTGGCTGGGAAAACGGAGTGGAAGGTGCTGCTATACTAAGAGGTATCAGTTCCTTATAAGTATTAAGGTAAAATCACCACATGACCCCATGTTACCTCAACTGTCACAAGACTTCTGTTACCTTTTTTTGAGAAAATAAAGAGAGAAAGAATGGAGAGCAAAAAAATATGGAAACAGAGAGAAAAAATAGAAATGGAGAGTCAAATATTATTTACCATTACCATTAGCCAAGAAACAGATTTAATGGTTTAATATAGTATTAGTATAAGCTTTGTTTGTTATGTGATTTAGGTGAGACAAAGCCCATTGTGTCCATTTCCACACTGCAGCAGTACATTTTGTGATTTATACAAGTTCATGTGGGCCTACTACGACTGGTAGTTATAAACAGAGACAAAGACATAGAGAAAAAGACATGGGTGGAGATATAAATAGAGCTATTGTCAAAATATTATATAAAAGAAATAGAACAAATAGAGGCAGAATTGCAGGGAAAGATGGCAGAAGAGGTACCGAGTGAGACAGAGACAAAAGATAGACAAACACAAGAGGTATAGGAAAAGACAGATGGTCCTCCTGCTGTAGATACTGTCCCTATCATCACTTTCAGACACACCTTTCGATGCCCTCCCACCACCTCTCAACCCTCTGACCCTCCTACACCATTACATGTATCGAGGACAAGCTCCAATTCCCGTCACATGTCCAGATTAGCCTCCATCACCTCCCCTGCCTTCTCCTTCCAAGAAAGTCCAAACCTCTAAAGCTCGACTACAATAAGTTTATCCATAAAATAAGCACTTTAAAATCTCTCCAGCAACAAGAACACAAAGTTAAAAAAAAGTGTTCACATCTATAATGAGTTGTATTGTACCAAACCACAAATGGCTTTGGAGAGTTGATGTGAATGCAGAAGTGGGAAGTCAATGGGTGTTTTCTCTACAATAAGTCAATCACTGCTTCCTCCTATGTACAGTTTGTATTGGAGGTATTTTAATGTTCCTGTCAGATTATTATCATCTCTTTAAAGCTGTATATGTTGGGACATGTTCTCCTTAATTTGACCAGTCTTATAAAACTGAATAATCTCACACAACTCCCCCTCAGCTCCACCCTACTTCCCAAATTTAGATTTTTCTGGCTCCAACAACTGAAAAGATGGCAGCGAGTGAAAAACGTTTTAGAAAGCAATGTGGCGTGAAGTGACATCACATGAGTATTTTCATGGCTTAAACCCACCCAGCGAGGCTGCAGTGTATTCACTCTTAGATCCAGGCCTTTAAAGACCACACCAGTCATTTTTGCATGTTTAAGCCCATTTTCTGCAAATCACATACATTATATTACAATTTACTATTATACAGATGTGTTTGAGAACATCCGATTGATTTTGGCTGACAGTGTGTTCCATTTATTTCTGTACAATATGAAAATAAAGCTTTAGATTCTTGACACTCCTTGCAACTTCACAGTGAACATCAAGTCTGTATGAATATTTGTTAAAAGTCACATTATAACTAGAGGGCAAATCACTGTAAACATTTCAAATCAGTCTTAAACTGTAAAGCCAGGCAACAATAAGGTAACTGAAAAAAATCCACCTAAATACGATGTTCCCGGGGACCATTATGCACTGAAGAAGTATACATGAGTTTGGAGCTAAAACTTGGAAACACAGGTATGGCAATTAAAATTTCTTTACAAGATTAAATGAGAAACTTCTTGTTTTGACTCAATTTAGTGTCCATCCAAAGACTGAGAATAAATCCCAAGGCAACAGAAAATAGACTGCAGATACAAACTGTGACTGGACATCAAGTGTAACAGTAAAATGTTTCCCTGAGACCTTTTGATTTAAATGGGGGTGTGATGGACTCACATTTTCTTGCAGTGGGGACACTTGGCTAGCGTGTTAAACCGGAGCTCCATCCACTGCGAGGGAACAGGAGAAGAAGCACCGTTAAGTGACATTACAGAGGCGCATCCCCACATGTGAATACCGACACAACACGCTATAATCCTACTGTACTGTTAGAACAATCAACACAAGACCTACTGGCAGAGTTTAAATGATCAGTTATGACGGTTTGCAACTTTTAAAATCTATTCATTCCTGTATTGGAGAAAATAATGGAAGGTTGGCTAAATTAGCATCTAAAATTATTCTTATAATATACAGTATTAGTGAGGGTTGTGATGTTAAAAGAGACTCGTTACGAAAATGTTCATCCCATCACATGTCGGCATAATTTAACGCCGTATTGACACAAGTTTGATATGTGACTTTTGACATCTGGTGCGAGAGGAGGAATTAAAACTCCCAATAGAAATGAATTCAGGCCAATCCACCTTCAAATTTCATACACTTAAAAAAAAAAAAAAATTTTTTTTTCACATTCACCTCTCCTTAACTGAAGCTTTGCTCAAAGCCAGATGTTCAAAGTCATATTATCAGATTAAACAGGAGCAGGTTAGGCTGTTGTTAATATGTCCACCAGTATGACCAGCTTTCTCAACCTGCTGTTGTGCTGGGGAAGAGCCATCACTGGGGAGGCCAGACATTGGCTGGGATGACCTGGCGTCCTCACTGCCCTACAGACGCCGCAAGCAACAATGTGCACAACGTTATAGAGGACAGTACCACTGATTTTGACATGCGAGTCTCAATACCTGACGTTCTGCACCTTCTTCCTTCAAGGAGACACCTGGAAGGTCCTTTTATTTATATGTAACATGGTAAATAGAAGTATAAAAAGGTGTTTAAACGTGTCGCATGTCAAAAATACTGACACAGTGTGCAGGAAGACGATTTCATTTAGGATGGGAAATAATCGGCAAAAAGCTGCAACCACACTGCAATGAAGTGGGATTTGTGATGAGCCAGGCAAGAAGAGGAAACATGCAGAAAACACATGCCAGCTGCTTAAAAACATCAGATTCTGTCAGGGTCTGCAACTGGATGGAGGTTTTCAACAGGAGAAAAACATCTCATTAGCTCTTTTGTGTTGATATACAGTACAACAAGCTACACTGCCCAGAACGACTGCTCTAATTTTGCTATACAAGTGATAATGAAGAATATGCTGTGGTTTGGCTCTCAAGATATCCACGCAACGACAGCAGCATCGAAACACAATTCTGCATGAACAACTCTGTGATTGGTTGTCTTTGTAGTTTTACGTACTAGGAAGGTGTTGCCACAGTGACCGCAGACCACTCTCATTCCCTCAGGTTGGATGGGCAGAGCTGGCTGGGCAGGTTGCTCCTCTGGGATTACCATCACCGGACTCAGGTTGATTATGCGTCTGCTGTCAGGGGGACAAAGAGATAAGGTCAAGGATATTATTAAAACCGATCAAAGGCAGGTTTGCAAATGTTTTTGTTATATAAAAACTACAGAAATGGCTTAATTTGTCTTATAAAAGTTGACTTTCCTGGTGCCAGCATTTTGTCAGAGCCTCCAATATGATTTTGGAAAAGTAAACATCCAAGAAATCGGAAATAAGAGGGCAAAACTGGCTGAACCTGACTGCCTGCAACCTACCAGTTTGGTCGAGGACATCCTATCCTCCTGGACGTGTCTTTACAGATAAGCAGGCAGTTACAGGGACACCTCACATATTTCTTCCCTGTTGGGGGGTTCTTGATGGGCTGAAAGGCAACATATAAGAATCAGCTCACTGGAAACTGTCGGTTTAACACAGAAGACAAAAACAAAGCCATACAATTGGTTTAAAATACTGTAGAGGTAACACAGCAGAGCCTGCCCAACCTAAATGGTGGAAAAGCTTCTGTGCAGAATCAATAGCTTTGACTTTAATCTACGAAATACATATTAGTCCATGTTATGTCCTCTGACATGCTGTAATCTGAGAGGAATTTATTAACCTAGTAGTCTGTGCTGCTTGTGCATACATGCATTGGGCTGGTCAATAGCAGAAACCTTTATTATAATAATAATAATAATAAAGTGTATTAATTTAACACTCAGAACCAGGGATTACAAAGTCATTTTCACAGGAAAACAGAAACAAGAAAATCATACGTGTTCATATCTATTTCATACATGCAGAGATAAACCACCCTGCATACACACAAAGACAAGTTTCGGTTATTAAAACAAGGCTTAACATAAACATACATTTCAAGAAGCAATTTCAAATGCTGTGCTAGTCTGGAATTGAGAAATGTTTAATTTATGTAGAGAAGTTGATGACAGGATGCCTGATGCATGTTGCCCCAGCTTTAGATATTTTGTCTGGTGAACCTGAGCCAACTGAAGGCCAAACGCTGTCAACTGGGCAGTGTTTTGGATCCAGCACAATAGAATATCATGTGTCTCTGTTGATGCAGGAGCAACACAGATATCAGCCAGTGGAAATGGCATTTCCCACCATGTTTGTGATGACAGCCATTCAATTTCCCTCCATTGAGAGCTCTATCAAAGCTTTCAGTTACTCAGGCTGCGACACATTCAAGTCATATGGAGCACTTATCACTTTACTGACAGATCAATGTGTCTGCATCTGCTAAGGCTCTAAAGGAGGACACGATATAGTCAGCAAATTGGCATTCAAAGCTAATAGTTTCTCTCTTGATCACTCACAAATTACACGTCTTGTCACACAAAATGATTCTGCACAATAATACAGGCCGAGGCACTGAGATACAGCTGGATGGCACACTGGAAAAAGCTTGTGCATGTGTGATTAGGTTTCCAAAGAGATGAATGTTAAATTGATTGTAAAGAAAAAAAATAAATAAAAGGAAAAGGAGGTGTTTACTGGCCTCAACTTACTGTAGCTTCATTGCAGACGGTGCACTTGATCACATGCTGATGCAGCTTTCCATCCAGGTTGATGAGCGACTGGCATACGCGGCAGTTGATGACAGGCACACCGCCGGTGTCGGGGCTGGCGATGGCTGTGTAAGGAGGCGGTAGTTCGGCTTTGAGAAGAGGAGGGCGAAGCACACAACACACGACCAGCTGTCAATCGCATGCATCTGCAAAAGCTCGTGAACAAACCTGGACCTGGATTTTTTTTGCACAATTTTGTCGTCAGAAAAACTAAAAGGCCCCATCGGGGTCATCAGAAAAACTGCAAACAGGAGTGCCCAAGTGCTCACACAGCTGCAAAGCAACAAATCAGTGTCAAAAAAGATTATAACAAAAGGAAATAATCTATAAGATCCACTTAGTTCATTGGCTGATAAAGGCCACAAGATACAGCTGAAAGCTCTGGAAGAGATCTAGTAACTGGCCCTTGATGTAAAACTCTTTTGTCAGATGACCATTTCCCAGGATAAGAATAAACCTCCAAACTCAACATGTTGTGGATCCATAAGATTTTAACAATTACGTCAGTCATCGAATAGTGTACCAGGAATAAGACACAACAAAATCTAATTTGTGTAAATTGGCGTCTCGACTCTGATCTCAAACAAAAACGAACAAGACGGCTGTCGAAAAGTGTTTTTGAATTTGTGTAAAAATACAGACAAAATAAAACATTTCAACATATTTAATTTTCAGATCTAGAAAAATTTGATTTATAACTATTTCCAGTAATTTTATAAATAAAACAATTCCTCAATTAAAAAATACAAATAAAAAAAGAGAGAAAATAAATCAGCACATTAATGGATAATGAAAATAATGGTTACTAAGTCTATAATAAGCTGCCCGGAACAGTATACAACACAAAAACAAACATCTTAGAATGGCTTACAATTCTTACCGGCAGTAATAATTCAAGACTAACTTGTCTCATATTCTGCACATACTGTATGCAAACCCATGACAGCCTGTGTACGGCTCCGAATGCTCAACATGTGACTCTTCTTTCTTTGTCAGAGGCCAAGCACCATTCTGTATGTTTAAGAAAGAAACAATGGGCCCTTTTAGATACCAAAGTGATGGTTTAAAATCCACTCTATGTGCCAAGCCGGAGCCGCAGTCAAAGGTAACATGTAACATATGAGCCAGCCTTCTCATTGTGAGGCCATGGCATTTTGAGGACATATCAATGTGTTGTAATGCAACATTTGAGCTACGTGTGTAGGTAATGTAATACAATTTATTAATAAATACATAGACAGATATTAACACATATCTTATAGTATCCAGCTGTTTGTGACTTTAAATAAACGTGTAAAGACGTATCCACCTACTCATAAAGTGAACATGGGGGTTTGAAACTTGTTCATTTGGACGGGAAGCTAAATAAAAATTTCTCTTCTAATGTGGCTAAAAGAAACGAAGAAAGGACAAGCCACCAGGTCCATAAACAAGTGCAATCAGCATGATCAAACGACCGGCCTTTACAGACTCAAAGATTTTCTCTTAATGCCTGAAAGAACCAACTACAGAAGCCATTCAAATGACCTCTGTACTGTTTAATTGCACAGTAACCTTCTGTAATTAGTCTACATTCCATGTGTTTTAATACACTTAATCCATAGATTTGCACCAGTCACTACCTTTTCTACTACTGTAGTATTCAGGCATTTGGACTTTACAGTCTGTGTGATACTATGGTACAATCTTAAATCTCCATTAAACCATTTCATTTAACCTTCAACACTAAATTAATTTAGTCATTTGTTATTGTCAAATGTGTGTGTGTGTGTCTGCCGTTATAATAACAACACCTACATTTTTCATATGCGTAAGATAAGTACAGATTTAGTGCACAGCTCAGGCAGCAAAAGGACAAATGTAGAGCTGAAAGGATTTGTCAGAAGATGTATCTGCAACGATATTGATAATGATGCAAACGTGAAAAGTCTTTTCCACACAATAATGCCATAAAATTCACTAGTTCCAGTTTCTCACATGTGAAGAGCTGCTGCTTTTCTTTGTCTTCCATGAGAGCAAACTGAATCTCTCTGGGTGCTGGACAGATTTGGGGACAAAACGAGCAATTCAAACATGTCAAACTGGGTTGAGGGAAACTGAGTCGGGCATTTTTTCAGTATTCTCAGACATCTTATAGACGCCACAATCGATTGATTGAAAAAAAAGTTGAGAAAATTAAAATAATAATTTTGCTGTAGACACAGACAAATGACCGATACTGGAGACTGTGATATACTGTAATACATTATGACCGAACTCAGCAGGCTGAGGAGGTATCTAATCTAATAAATGACCAAATTCTTTCTTGTCTCCCTCTGAATGAGATAATGGGGGCGAGTCAACGGGTAAACGAGCCTGGCTCTGAGATTCAGAGACGCTCAAGCGGTCGACACCACCGGGACAGATGGGACACCCCGTCTACAACTGGCCGAACCTGGCAAGAAAAACAACCAAAGCATGCCAAAGACTGGACACTCCTACTATGTGCAGGCAGCACATGGTGGCGCTTATTACTACTTAGCTGAGTTAATCCAAATGTAATACTGAGTAGTCTTTATTCTTAAACCACAAATTCTTATATAACAGTATAAAGTAAAATCCTGATCAACATCTTAAATTCAAACACACTCCGCACTCCTCTCTGTTCTCCATCACCGGGGCTCAATCTCAGGGGAGGCCTGTTTCTGCTCGCTCCTCTCTCTGATGTGTGCACTGAAATTGTCCTAATGCGCGTCTGAAACGGAATATGGCAGCTATAGGTTTTCACTGTCGCTGTCCTCGGAGCCAGAGGTAAGATGAGAAGATGCTCTACTACATCCACCAGCAGCAGCAGGACACACAGCTGCCACCACGCCCTGCCTAGATGGTGCCGTCGCTGGCTAACGACGTAAATCATTACAAGCATACAAACTGTTTCATTTTTAAAAAAAGACTCCGTAGCTTCCTAAAAACAGCTTGGCACTGTAGATTCCAGCAAACGTTAAGGAGGAGAAAATAGTGTATTTGTTGGGGTCTATTTTCAACCGCGGATTAATACACATTTGGTGCTCCAGTGTAAGGCTGAACAATATGGCCTTAAAATAGTAATCCTGGTATTTCCAAATTACTTGTAAAAATTCCTTTACGGTTTTCACACGATGTCGCTTTGACTAATCACCGTGAAGTGAACATACGATGTGGCGACGATGGACCAGCCGCCGTCACCTGAGATACATCAGATCCTGGCGCGTCTTGTCTCGTGGTCAATTCACTTACTAGGTGACGACACACAAGGCCTTTGTGTGACGTGGTGCCACTGCTCTTTTTAATCTGCAGGTTTTCAAACCACTTTCACACTATTACACTACCTTCAGCCACGCGTGTTGCTGCTAATTACAAAAATAAATGTCATAAAAATCAACCTCATGGTTTTGTTAATATGATGACAAGACACGGTTTTATCATGTTGACATTTATACTGGTATGTTCATGCATGTGTGATATGGTACACCCCTACAGTGAGTAGAACACGGCAGCAGGACGGTGCATGTGCGATTGAATGCACTACGGTTGCCATGTTGACTTTAATGATGTGCTTGTGCCATTCAAGGCACAAGCACATCAAGCTCGGTGCCTGACTAACCATTTGGATGCAGTCAAGGTCATTGTTCCTCCGCCCCTCACCACCACCACCACCACCACCACACTGTGAACACTGGAGGGCAATACAGCAAACAAACAGTGAATCTCTACCTATTCCATCTGAATAAAAACTCACTAGTCAACTCTGTTCATCAGGTAAAGGAGTCATAGCGCTATCAATACAGCAGAGATTGCGGTCACTTTCACAAATAACATATTTTCTCAATTCATCAAAGCTCACATTCACTCCGTTCCCTAAATCCAGCTGATTATTGGTCAAGGCACCATCACACTCACTGGCTTTTGGGACATCACCTCACTTTTGGCATCTTTGCCTCACATTAATCCACTTAACAAATTGGCTGATTAGAGGATTGCACCCCAACAAACACAAAGAAACTGGAATTAGCCATAATCCAGAATGCAGAGAGGAAGGAGAAACTACGCCATGAAATATAATGACATTCATTTAGGCTTTTACCCAATCAGTCAGTTCACAGGTTATTACAGTCCAGCATTAAAGTCTTTATGAATAATCCGGTGGCGAAATATGAATTCTGCAAGATTAGACCGCTTCAGAACAACTAGATGTTCTTTTTTTCCCCTTTACATTTACTTGAATTAGCCGTTTTGTCCCGAAATGCCCTGAAAGGAGTATTCCATAGTGAACAAATCCATTCATTCACAAAGAAATGTTGGTTCTTATAACAAAAATGGATTTTGATCTTCCGCTACATGAATTCAGAGTTTGATCAGACTAAATTCAAAGGCCAGTAGCTGCTAGACTGAGTAGACAGAGGATTTATGTGCTCTAATGGCCTGGGTCATTCAGCCCTGCATGCATTATGGTACTCTAACCTACATTCAGCTGTTTACAAAGCACAGTGTTGACAGTGTGTCGGTTCTCCAGCTTTAAATGCACATGTTTTGCACTGTATTGAAGATGCAATACCTAAAGGAACAGATCCGTGCTGCATTAAGGCCCCATATTTGTTGTTTACAGTCCGATCCTCATGCAAATTGACAGCCAGATGAAGCATTATGACATTTTAAATCGTTTTAAATATTGGTTTGGCCCCATCCACAAAGAACACATCTGGGCATGTTGTCGATTTGCAGCTGGGACAAAAGGCTGATAAGCTGCCTTCTTCTGCAGTGGGTCATCTCTCCCCCGTCAATCAACAACAATAAGAGCCCACATCCAACCAGGCCTCACAGGGCATCATCACGACTAGTTTCTTTTCCTCTTTTCAAAACATTGCAGGCCCCAGTGAGTCGTGATGTAAGCATTTCTGCAGTAAAAACAGAGGCTGCTGTTGTTGCAGGCCCCTCTTCTCTAACCCACTGCTCCAGTTCTCACAGTGCATGCTCCACCTCTCTCTCAGCTGCCGACTGGCCGCCCTTGCCTTGCCTTGCCTTGCTGTGCCTTGCTGTGCCTTGCTGCAGTGTTATTTACGCTCTTGCACAACCTCGATACGCCCAGAAATGCTGCGGGGCTCTCTGCATGTCGTGTGTTTACCTCGGGGACTTGAATCCTGCAGGTACGGGGGAGCAGTGGGGGTCACGTTCTCCGAGTTGGGGCCCGACAGCAGCGGAGATCGCTCGTCCATGCCGTCGGAGGCCATGTCGCTTGCCGTGGACGGTGAGAAATGACGGGCGGGGTCGGCGTTCAGGCTCCTGACGGCGCCGAGTCTTCACTCAGCGCGGAGGAGCAGCCGGCGGCTGGTTGTTGGTGCCGAGTCGCTCCGGTCCTGCAGCCCCAGTCACGGCAGCCTGGAGGAGGAGGAGCTCCGCGGTGATCCCCGCCCCCAGCTGACATGTCCCGGGGCACGAGCAGCGCTCTGGCACCGCGCGCGTGGAGCTAAAATACTGCACGCATCGGATTCTGTGATGGAATTTAGTGGGAAAAACATGTCCAGAAATGTCATTAAATTCAAGTGTGTCGTATTGATGTTAGGGCTATTCTGGTTTTGGTCTATATATTCATAAATAACGATATAAATTGACCCGCTTGGATCCAAACAAGAATATACAATTTCAGCGTTTTTACTAAATCAATCAAAGCAGCACGATTTCCAGAAGTCACCACTAGATGTCACTGTAGGATTACTGAGGTCCAGGCCTGTGCAGTCCATAAGGATGTAGACCAGAATGTATTATTTAGGCCAGTGATTCTCAACCTTTGTCGCCTGTGATCCCTTAAAACGAAGCTTGCATATATCTACGGGTTGTAATTCTTCCTACTCAGATTGTTTTACTTAAATATTTCAGAGGAATGAAGATGTAAATGTAGTGTTAATGCACAAGGAAAAAATCTAAGATAAAGTCTAAAACATATGATTGTGTGTAGCAGAAATGTGATCTTCTTTCCTGTCCCTTTTATCTCCTCATGACCCCCTTTGCGCTAAAGTATTCTAACAGTGACATTTATATCACTTTATCTGTGTTTGTATGCAGCATAGTGGATTTGAAATGAAGCAGTGACCATCTGGCTAAAGCTTGAGGGTGTTTTTGTCTGCAAATGCATCAGGATTGGTTAGACAACACTATAGGGGTTAAAAAAATAGTGGGGGAGAAATCCTGAAGCCTTTTTTTTGTCATTTTGATGGCATAAACTGGAAAAACACTGGATTCAGTTTATAAAATACCCATCATGTTTAAGTTTTATTGTGGGATGAGCTGAAGACCAGGCTGTCCTGACTGTCCTGTAAGAGGGATCCCCTCATTCTTCACAATGAAAGAGCTTTTGGTTTATTCACCAACTCAAGGGTCTAAAAGAGCGTCATATGTTGTGCAGACTGTAAAGCCCTCTGTGGAAAATGTTTTATTTGGGAAAATAAATAAAATTGACTTTATTGGCATTCATCTCATGTCAACAACAGTTCAGCAACCACATTGCCAAAGCAATTACATATAATTGACATGTTACAATTATAAGATCAGTGTGGCTTTTTATATGTGATGATGTGATGTGGGTGTTTGTTATAGCCATATTAAATTGTGCCTGTATACTTCTGTTTTATTCTTTATGTTCCGTTGTGTCTGATGTGTTGCCGTTGGTATATCCTGACTGGTTGAGCAGTGTGATTGTGTAGGAATTCAGTCAAAAACAAGGTTTTTTGAAATTGTTAACTTCTACTCTTTGTTGCCCAAGTTATTTGAAAATCATTAGCAGGACCTGAACGCAACATCTGGCTGCCACCTCCAGCTACAGATCAGAGCCAAAGTATCTGTGCAAGTGGACAGGACTGCAGAGGGATCTGATACAGCATCTTACAGTCCCACCCTTCTTAGGAGTTACAACCTTTATGTTTTTACAGTTTGTCCCTGAGACTCGCGTGACGTGTTTCAACATTGGTGGTGTTTGCCTCATGTCCATTCCTCCTCTAGAATTACAACACCCTCCAGTGTTTGGGCCAAAACACGTCTCATTCCTTGTTGCTAATGTCAGAGTGGGGGTACATAAATGCATTCCCTGCTTGGCAATGGCCGCTCAAAAGACTCACTAAATAAACACAGATGGTGTGAATGAATCACAAGTTCCTCCAAAGGTTTGGCTACATTTTGAATCCTTTTCTTCTTAAACCAGCAGGATAACAAGACGATTTGTGGGTTTATCTGAACTGGCAACAAAACAGTTTTTCACTGATTGCATGATGTTTGTTTATATTTGGGCCAAATTCAACCCTGGCTGGTCCTGTTGTTGGACATTGTAAAATGGCTCATAAATTCCAGCACCATCACACCTCCTACTCCATTCACAGACTCGGCGTAGTTTTTTTGGGGGGGGAGCAAAAAAAACCCAAAACAACTGCAAATTAACACTTTGACCAAAAACGTCCACATCGTTAGTAGGCATAATTAAGACACTTCCCATTTCCAGCACTTGTAAGTCAGCAGACATTCCCAGCCAGGCTACAAGTTAAGGTTATTTTCCGTTTATTTGGGGTAGGTTTCCCTTAATTACTCCACAGACTCTGACGGAAAGTCCTCGCCCCTGACTCTGCTGTCCTTGCCAGTAAAAAGAGGTTCAGATTGCATGTAACAGCCTGCAGTCAGCGACTCACTTTTTCCGTCGACTTCAGGCACCAGAGCAGCGTCGCACCAGTCTCAGGCCGCTCCGTCGCCGCGGTTTCGTTGCAAGGTAAAGGCACATTACACACACGAGACACAGGTGAAGTCGTTGCGTGGCGATGAGCAGAAAGGTGTGTGTTTGAGTCAAAGTGGGTGCAGTGACCGGGAGCTGCGGATTAGCTGTGGTGCTCCGTTAATCTGGAGTTTTTTACTGCTGGCAGACCACGAAGACCGAAGAAGGAAAACCTCCGGCAATAACATGAGGGATAAAAAACATCAATTCATGCTGCAGATGTAATACTGTACCATAAGGAAGTTCTTGGTGGAGAAATATGTGTCGGCACATAGCCCGAACACACCGTAATTAAGTTAATTTATACTTTTATTTTGAAGGTGAAATCACACTTTGCCTGTATTGACAGTTTTAAACCAGTGAAAAGTGTCACCGTTATTCTTGGCTTTATTTATTTATTAGTGTATTCATGGAGCACTTTTCAAGCAAAAAAGCACAAAATGCTTTCCAAGATAATGAAACTCAAAACATATGCAACATTAGGAACAACTGCAAGAGGTAGACAATGATAGATACATACACATATAAACGTTATACACGCATATACATACGTACATGCACATACACACAAAAGCTAACCCATTAACAGAAATAAAACCCAGCAGCTCATGACCACATGACCACTCAGCTGTTAAAATCCATTCTGTAAAAGTACATTTACGATGAGATTTAAAAGCAGCAGTGGAAGACTTTTTCCACAGCTGAGGAGCCAGTTGTGCGAATGCTTGGTCACCTTTTGTTTGTAACCTAGACTCTGGAATAGTTAAAAGGCACAGACTGGCAGACCTAAGGGGCCTGTTCAGGCAGTACGGTGTGAGGAGCTCCAGATCATTTAGAGCCTTGTATGTAAAAAATGGATTCTAAAAGAAACGGGAAGCCAATGCAGTGATGTGATGATGTGTGAAAATCACTTTGTTTTTGTCAGCAGTCTGGCTGCTGAATTTTGGACGATTTAAAGCTGCTCCATAGCTCAGTTGTTTAGACAAGTAAACAAGGCATTACAATAATGGAAGATATATGAGTATGTATAATTATCTCTGTGTTACTGAAGGACAGAGCTGATCTAACTTTCAAGATACTCCTCAGTTGATAAAAACACAACTGGACTACTTTCTTCACATGTTGCCACAGGATCAGGTTACTATCCAGTATAACACCCAGATTTCTTTGTAGCTGACTTTATGTTGGGAGTGAGGGCACCAAGGAGCAGCTGAATATGTCTTGAAACGTGTTCAGGGCCAATGACGAATAGGTCTGTCTTGTCAAAGTTAAATTTTAAGACGTTTTGGGACATCCAGCTTTTTATGCCATTTAGGCCGATGTGTAATGAATCTAAATTGCTGGTGTCAGAGGGTTTAAATGATAGGTACAGCTGTGTATCATCTGCATAGCTGTGAAATGAGACGTTATGATGATCTGTCCCAAGGGTAGCATGAAAAGGTCCCAAGATTGATCCTTGTGGTATTCCATGTATAGGCGGCGCAGTTCGTGAAGAAAATTCACCAACAGGGACGAAAAATGTCCGATTAGCATAAGTATATTATATTTATAAATTGTTGAAATTTACTGACCCATGAAAATCTACACCCCCACACCCCCAACATGCACAATGTTATCTGTCTAGAAATCACATGACATTGTGCATATGTTTTGATGATTTTGTTATTATAGCTCACTAACAAAAGGTCATTTTTGCTTCTCAAAATAAGATGAAAATCTAGTTTTGTTAGTGTGAGAGGAGATAGTGTGAATAAAACAATTGCTTTGTTACAAGAAAATACCACAGTGGAAAAAAATGTTTAGTGGATAAGGTCTGTCATGATGCCAGCGAATGACCTTTCCAGCCATTACAGCTGTGTGTTTGTGTGTGTGTGTGTTCCACTATGAATAGTGCTCTACAAGTCTAACCTAGCCTGATAAATTATGTTTGACAGATTGGAGATGCTCCTGGGGGCAGTGAGCAGGGCCATGCTCTGCCTGTCCTGCTGCCTCCTGTTGGGGGTCTGCTTCTCAGCTGAGGGTGCAGGGGCAGCAGAGCCTCCTCCTATTTTCTCCCCTGAACAAGAGTCTGGGGAACCAGACCTTGAGGATTGGGAGTGGGGCTCTGGATCATCTTTTCTGCACGTGCTTCACAGTTTCCCTGCTGACAGCCCCTTTGTCAGAGAGACCCCAGGAAAACCAGTCAACTGCACCCAGCGCATCTGGTTACCACCGTCCTCTCCAATCTGCTGGGAAAACATAGCCGGGAACGAGGAGTTTGCCAGGTCCCGACTGCTTGTTCTCCAGAACAGGGCTGCCCTGCAGGCTGTGTCCACCTCCAGCGGGATGGAGGAGGGAGGGAGCTCCTACGACCACCAAGCCAAAGAGGAGGTCCAGGGGATCTACTCAGACCACCGGAGTGTGGTGGAAACTATGCAGACCATGGAGAAGGTGTTTGTCTCTCTGGAGGAGAAGAGGAAAGAGGGGAAGGAACAGGGGGTCCTCATGAGGTGAGAAACAGAAGCCCATGGACCATTTGACAGATGAAATAACCTAAGGGATTGTATGAAAGTGACTGGGGTGGGAAATCTTATTTTTCACTTGTGCTTCCAGTGTTTTTAACATTTTCTCTGGACCCTCTCCTTGACTTAGAAAAATAATAATGTATTTACATTATATTAAATGTAAATATATTTACACATAAGAAAATGGTGAACTTAGAGCTGCGCTCTATGCGGATGAAGAGCTGCTCCTTTCTTCCTCACAGCTGTTCCAAAGAGTGCAGGGTTAAATATAAAAACTAAAGTCATCATGTGATGCAACTATCCTTTTTATATTTCATGGGATTAGAAAAAGTGAATAAAATAATAAAAACCCAGCTTTGCCACAAAATTTAAACTAACCTCCATCCAGGAAAAAGAAAAAAACAACATTGACAAATTAATTACGTTTCTGGTAAATACTGATCAAAGGCCAGCTGATTATTCCTAAATCATTGTTAGTGAGTGAGTCCGCCCTGGATCAGTGTTGCTTGTTTGGCTCAAACACAACACTGCTTGGATGCCAAAGCAGAGTGGAAACACCATCCAGACAAGGAGATGAGTCATTTCAAATGATTTCCAACTGTCATCTGTCGAGACATCTGGCCGAGACAAAGCAATAAAATGGTTGTAGAGAACAAATGCAACTCAGTGCCGTCTGTTAGATGTGAGAGAACAAACTCACGACTCTTGGGACTGTTATACATTGTGGGGGGAAAAGAAATCATATGCAGAGTAGTGTGTAAACGTGTCAAACATTTACATGTGGTTTGTCACCCCTTTCAGCATGAAGGAGCATCTTGCCAACACAGGGGATGCCATAGATGGAAGAGAGCACTTGGCAAACGTCCTAGAAAATCATTTCTCTACTTTAGAGAAGACTCTGCTTAACATGCAGCTTCGACTCAACAAACTCTTCCCACACTGATGAGGACCTCTTATTCTTCCCTTATTTGAACTGCATTTACTGTATGTATATCCATGTATTGTACAATGTAGCCAATGCATGCATGCTCAGGATTATGTTAGTCTGTGTTGATGACAAAACACACTTGATATGCACATGTCATCCAAACACCTAACAAAGTAACATGTATAACCTGTAATGAGCAAAGATAAATAAACCTCACACTATCAGGGAGATCTGATGAACATGTAGCTGCTGAATCTCACTTTACATGTTTGACGTGGAGATTTCATGGTCACGCGGACACCCTCTCGTAAAAAAAAACGCAACACACTCAAGAGACTTCGTCATTCATAAACTGCATTTTCACACGTCTTATTTCTCCAAGGTTATGGTGCAACATGAACATCAGACAGCATGAATCAACATTTTAATATCAAATCTAAACAATTCATTTTTAAGTTCATGAGGAAGATGCTTTAAAAAAGTGGTCAACTGTTATATACACTTGAAATCGTCACATCTATTAGGATAAGTGAGTTTTCATTTGGAAAGACACAGCAGGTTGAGTTGCTTTGTAGTTAAGCTGAGAAAAAAAAAGAGGTATTTGTACTTTTGATTAGTTCAAACTACTTTCAAGTATTTATGATAAACTAAAATGTGACAAAAAAAACGATCCTGAATAACTTAAAACTCAGTAACATCGGCACATTTCACTTTGAAAATCCATGTTTGACAGCACCTCTAAAATAAAGTATACACCCAGTCATATTTTAAAAGGAACCTCAGGAGCTGAGACATCTGTGCTCCAGCTGTGTGGAACGGATTACCATTACGTCTAGGCCTGTTACACGGAGTGAGCTTAGACAAGCCTGCAAGTTGTTAAGAAAGAACAACTCACTCCAGCTGATTGTTGTGCATGCAAAACAAGCACGACATGTATAAGACAACGGTACCAGAAAGTCTTCAAGGATAAATCTAGGAATATGGGTCAAACGCAAAATCGTTCTGGAAACCCTAAAATGTTCAGAATCTACAATTCAAGCGCATCATTTATTAGCAACAACAGTAGCCTACACAAACATATTTTTAGAGTTGATCCTGAGGGGTGATCACACTATGACTCATCTCAGGCTGCCTTGTTTAGGACAGTGTTAGAAATGTAGATTTCTGGCATTAAGTATTTATCTCAGATATTTGGGTCATCGTCTATATTCATTTGATTTCACATTTAAATTTCAATCCCATGTCCACTAACATCTTCCATGAGCCCTACAGCCGAACTCTGTCAACGTATTTTAAAGCTTTAAGGAAAGTTCAGGGTGTCCTCTGCTGCCAGTCATTTTGCTCTCAGTGAATAGCATGCATTTTGATAGCATCTGTCCAGACGTGAAATTCAGCCCGTGTCCTTTTTAAAAGTCGGCTTCCTCTTCTTGCATTTGCTCCAAAGACTTGAGGTAGTCTCGAGCAAAGATCTTCTTGGGCAGGATATCTGTAAATTAAAAAAAAATAAATAAATAGATTACACCATGTCAAACTCATTCTTACACTTGCTACTTGTCCTCTTACTGTGGCTGTAAAATAAGATAATCCTTTATTAGTCCCTCAGTGGGGAAATTGCAGTACATCAACCCTGAAAGTCACAACGTTTCGAGCCATGAGCTGCTGTGAAAGTGTGTTCACAGCTGCTGAATGGGTGATGAATAGCTCTAGAATTAGATCTTGAAAGCTAATTTTGTACCTCGTAGGAAGCGATACAAAACATGAGTGTCAGAGGTGGTGAGAATAATTTAAATCATGACTGGGTCGATCAAAACGCAGTCACACGGTAAACAGGAGCCGTCTTCAGCAGAAAACACAGCTACAGCCAAAACATCTGTAGAAAACTAATGAAGATTGCAGCAACTTGCATTTCTGATTATTGCAAGTTAAGACAAAGAAAGTATTTATCAAGAGCCAGAACAAACATTCAAAGGATTATTACAGTGAAATGAGAAATGTGAAATTACAGTTCGGTTACAATAAAGAACTGGCTGGACTTAAGAAATAACCATTTGGAGCTGGAAGACAATGCCTCCTCTATCATGATATATGTAGTTTTATATTGCAATATCCATATACTATAGTGTGATATAGTACAGATGTAAATTTCCTGGGGAAAAAATGTTTATGGGAATATTAACCAGACAAGAATGTCAAAAATTGAAATACCTGACAAATAAATTAAAGTCCTCCTGTCATTTATGCTTCCTTCATGAGGGTTAAAATGTTTAGGAGAGATGGTGACTCAACTTCGCAGACGTTTTTTTGACGGATGTAGTTCGTGGT
This sequence comes from Gadopsis marmoratus, assembly GCA_036023855.1. Lineage (NCBI taxonomy): Eukaryota > Metazoa > Chordata > Actinopteri > Centrarchiformes > Percichthyidae > Gadopsis > Gadopsis marmoratus. The sequence goes on from JAVQJF010058158.1 coordinate 103,085, forward strand.
GCTGTTGAATGTACTGCGTCCTACTGAGAGGCGTTTCTAATATTTTGTCAGGCCCATTTATATCAATGAGGGTATTAAAGAAAGAAAAAAAAAAGGTTTCAGTTTAGCACAAACTAGAACATCCAAAAAAGACGATCGAGTCGAACCAGCGCCCCTCTGAAACAGCGCAACCTTCGTGAAGATTCTATTTACATCATCTCACCTGTGAGAAAGTGGAAGGTCTCCGTCTCCTCGGCGGTGTGCGCCAGGTCGCTGTATGACAGCCTGCTGCTTTCTCTCCCGGAGCCGTTGTTGAATGAGGACAGAGCCAGGTGCCGGACAAACAACTCCTTCAACATCACAAGACAAGTCAGCAAAGGAGGAACTCGCGCGAAGCGGCTACACGAGCTCAAAAGGGAAAACTGCAGCCGCTACATTTACAGCTACACGAGATGCTAGCCGCGTGCTAATCCCCGTTAGCAGCAGCGGATGAACGAGTTGATAGATTAGCGGCGAACCGATGATTTAGCATTAAACTGCGTCTTACTGTCGCCTTGGTGGTGAGAAAAAGGGCGTCCTGGTTGATGCTGGAGACGTCGGGGGAGCTCTTCATTATCAACCTCACTCTGGAAATTGGGAGGGAGATGGCCTTTTTGTCGGTTGACGTCTGGTCGTCTTTGTCGGGATTATTTTGAGACATCTTCATGAGGACAGGGCGCCACACAGGCGGAACTTCCAAGTGTTGTTTTGAACCGTGACGCGTTTCTTCTTCGTGGTCAAATGAACCGTAGGTGGCGGCCGTTCCACTGGGTTGCCGCCACCTGCCGGAGTGGAGGCGAAAACGACTTTTGTGTCAATAATATTCAAAAATTATCCCCGTTGTCGCGTTTCCTCCCATAGCAGACAGCTGCTTCAGAGCCCCGTTGCTGAGGGTGGGACTACACGTAATCGATTTTGATGTTTTGGAATCAAGACAATGTTTTATCTTTCCAATATAGTAACATTGTTTTTGTGTTCGTACAACAGGACTAAAAGGTCAAGTTCCTTGTAAACAAAATGTAAATTCTACAAATTACCTCCTCTGTTTGGGACAAAAAGAGATAAAATCATCACTAACCTTTAGGGATTCCTTAAAATATAATATTATAATATAAGTATCCCCCCCCTCGCACACACAGAAATTTTAACAAGACACAATGTTTTCAATTGATATATTATCATTATTAGTTTAATTTATAGAAGTCAACACAGTTGGCAACCTAATTTGGTTATTTCACAGTCCAGTCTTCTGGGTTTATTGTTGTGTTACAAGATAATTGACGTAATCAATAATATATGTGTAAAAATACAATATAATACGTGTTTATTTTGTATTGTGTTCCGTCATATTGAGTTATTTTGTATTTTGGTTAGTTCATTGCATCCCAGCAGTTAACAGCTCATTACGGCGCATTCTCATCCCGTCCAGTGGTGGCGCTTGACTACATCTTTTGCCCACATCGCAAACCACAGAAGAGGAGCCTAATAGAGGCAAACGAAGAAGAAACCGTGGTGTTGGGGAATGCCGGAAGATCTCAGAAAGGCTGGAAATCACAATTTCAGTACAAAACATCAATGCACCCGTCAAGAGGAGTATATAGTAAAAACTTTATTCGATTCCATCAAACAAACTGAATCAATGGGCAGGATTTAATCCTCTGGTCCGTACTCCGAACCAGAAGGTGGCGGTAATGCACCCGGTACGCTGGTTGCCAAGCGCCTTTTACAGCTCAAAAAGAAGAAGACGAGGCGGTAGCAATGGCGGTGTTGTGGCTGCGAAAATAAACAACCCCGGTTGCAATTTGATGCTGTCGTGATTATCGTAGTTATCCTGATGTCACAGCCAGCCGCCTGTCTGTCGCAGAAAGGGAACACCTTTCTCTGCCTGCGTCAGTCGTAGGAGTCCCGTCGGCGTGTTGTTGGTGCTGCACAGGCAGAAGCAGCTGCCATCTCTTTGTTGAACACCGCATTGACGTTAAGTTCCTGGTGCCCTGGCGTCGTTTTCTGACCATTAACGATGCCGCTGGGCCTGAAACCGTGTTGTGCCGTCTGCAAGACGAACTCTTCGTCGATGTGGAAGAAAGGAAACCAGGGAGAGATCCTCTGCAACAACTGCACAGGGAAGAGCAGCACCGGCGGGGCAGCAGGACCCGCGATGTCCTCCAACATTCTGCCCAGCAATGGCGGAGGAAAGCAGGTTGGTTACCGTGTGTACATGCGCCTCATACATCGGATGTTTGTCCCATACGCTGTGGTTATTTTAAAGGGAAACCCCGCTCTAAGATACAGTTTGCGTGCCTGCATGTGAACTGTAGTTACAGCCCAGTTTTATACATTTGAAGAAGCACCTCCTTCAGATGAACAGCAGTATGAAGGACTGTAAATTGGTGATTATAATAACCCCGGGTGACTTTACTTGTATATGAGGATGTTTCCTTCAATTCCAGTGTTGAAGCTTTGATTAGCATCGCAGGAGCACATTGGTCGGGTGTCTGCAGATATTTAAATCATTAAAGATCAGGGTAGATTTTAGTCTTATAACAAGTAGTTGACAGAAATCAGCCATTTTGATAGCTGATTAAACTTCCAAAGTAATTAATCAGGTAAAAATGCTAAACACTAGCTTGTACCAGCTTTGGGAATGTGAAAATGTGCTGCCCTGTAAATAGAATGTCTTTATTTTTTGGGATGAAACAAGCACTTAAAAGGCTCTGGGACATTATGATGGACATTTCTTAGTATTTCTGATAGTTTATTACTAACTAATCCATTCATTGATAATCATTAACTGTGGCCTAATACACTTTGTTATAGGTAAACAATGAATGGAGGCAGCTGGGAATATCGTGCTGAACTGCAGCTAAATACCTGGTCTGTGTTACTTTTGCCTTCAGTCTAAACAGGAGATCCACAGGAGGTCTGCACGGCTGAGAAGCACCAAGTACAAAGCTCCTGCGTCCGAGAAGAAGGTGTCAACAAAAGGAAAGGGAAGAAGACACATATTCAAACTCAAAAATGTAAGTTAGAGATGGATCGGATAAGCAAATTTTACTTTTAAATAGTTATTTCTCTTGTTCTTTGCAGCATTATGAATGTATGTGTTTGACCCCTGTGTGTAATGTCTTTCCACAGCCAATCAAAGCACCAGAATCTGTTGCAACAATCATCACATCAGAATCTGTATTTTATAAGGTATGGTGCTTATTCTTACCAAGCAAGAACAATCTCACGTAATCTCATCTAATTGCTGCTTTAGTTACAGCTAAACCTTCATGTACCAAACCTTCATCCTGTGACACGTGTGACTGAGGTGGAGCCATTGTCATCCTCAAGAGTTTACGTTTGTATCCATAGGGTGTGTACTACCAGACAGGAGATGTGATCAAGGTAACGGATGAGGAAGACGGGAAGCCATACTACGCTCAGATTCGAGGTTTTGTGCAGGACCAGTACTGTGAAAAGAGTGCTGCATTGACCTGGTTGATCCCCACCAAGGCCAGCCCAATGGACCAATTTGATCCTGGGACATACATTGTTGGTGAGCAATGAAAAAAAAACTTAAACTTTGTAAAAAAAACTTTTTACAAATTTCACATCATTAATGTGACAACGTAAGAACTGTCTGAACTGTGTTAGGTCCGGAGGAGGATCTGCCCAGAAAGATGGAGTACCTGGAGTTTGTGTGCCACGCCCCCTCTGAATATTTCAAGTCGCAGAGCTCTCCGTTCCCCACCATCCCCATCCGACCGGAGAAAGGCTACATCTGGACCCACATAGGACCCACACCAGCCCTCACTGTCAAAGAGTCTGTCGGTGGCAGCAGTTAACAGAACTGTGACATGGACTTAGTCTGTTGCTTTTAAACAGACACGTGTACATTTATGTAATATAATGAGAAATGGTTGTTAACCACAGCCATTACTTCAGATTGAAGACAGGTTGTAATTTGATACAAGGGAAACCAGGTGTGACTACACTTCAAACAAGCTTGTTACACAGCTGTGACATTTTGGAATATTACTTTTGTATTTAGTAATAAACAAACAAAGCTTATTTCTACCATCCCTTTTGTCTGTGATTGCTGTGTGGCCAACACGACCTTTTGTAATCCCCTTTCATTTTCCCCTTTGCGAAAAAACCTGTAAATAGCTTAATAATGGCCGCCCATGAGACAAACCGGACGTGTTTGATGTTTCAGCATCCTCTTGATGGAGTTTACCCAATTTACAGCTGAGTTGGGTGACGATGCTTTACAACGGAGTCTGACCCTGTGTCCGGCTGCGATGATGGGGTTTGTCATGTGGGGGAACACAAGACTGAGTGAATACAGCATCAAGATTTCATTGCAGGCCATGCACACTCCTACAGTACTAACGCGCACTCTTCATAATTCTATATGAGCCGGAACAGTGTGCCATCAGATACATGTTGCACGTCAGGCTCCCTCTCCCATCAAATCACTGGTCTAGCATGCGCACAAGAGAAATAGAATGTCGGCCGAAGGAGGAAGTGCGCCGCAGTGAAGCATCTCGCTGTGCCTCTACACTCTTTGATAAACATCCCGGTCAAACCTTCCAGCCTCAGCTCCCCTGTGAGATCCCGTGTGTGCGGACTTCGCCGCCACAGTCTCCCGCTGCTGCTTCTGTGAAATGAGTCGTTTCACAAATGTTGTTTTTTTTTCTTCCCTCCCCTCATGGATCGGACATCATAAACTTTTGCTGACCACATGAACAGGCAGGACTATGGGCAAATTCCAGTCCAAACTCGGTGAGATATTCTTATTACATCGCAAATTATTATTTTTTTTTTTTGTTTTTTTGTTTTTTTTAAAGATGGAATCGCTGACTAGTATTATTTTCTCTTTTCTCTCGTGATTTGAGCAGCTCCGAGGCGCAGACAGAGTCCCGAAGGTAAGGCGGTCAAACAGATGCTGTCCAGACAACGTTGTATATGTGTTTTACATATTCACTCTCATGCTGCTGCAGGTGGTAGTTTGGCTTCCAGTGTGCTGAGCTGTCAAAGGGAGCTGGAGCGCATCCACATCCACAAAACCAAACTGACAGAGGTAGATCCTTTGGATTTTTTTTTCTTATCATTTACTCTGCTTGTGTAATTTAGTAAGATCTTATAGTTAATTTGACAGGTAGAACGAAGCCGTGAGGGCATCCACTCCATGAATTACACAAAGAAAAGATCCCATGATGCTTATTTTGGAGCTAGATAGATGATCAGATAGACCCTAAACTGCCTACATGATAATCACAGGCACAAGTTAAAGATCTTATTGATGATATAGTTAATAATGTTGTGAATTTAGACTTTGCAGCTTTAGAGATGTACTGAACGCCAAAGAGGGTTTTGTTTTTTGTTTTTTCTCGTCCAAATCAAGAGTCTGAGGATAGATGGTTGTTATATTTGGCTATATTAATAAAATGACTGGAACTGACTTTAAATTCACAATGCCAAACAACACATATGCCTAAGTATATGACGGCCGCTTTCTCCTCCAAACACCCTCTTAAATGCATGAGAGCTCTAAATTAGGTCTGTTCCCATATTTAAAAAGCAATAAAAACTCAGGCATTAGCAGCCTCCTTATGCTGGTTTATTGCAGTGCCAACAGCTTCGCCTCAGTTAAGCCAGTTTTGGGATGAACAGTATTTGCTCACATCACATCCAGCAGACATAAAAGGTGCTCGGAGACAGTCGTATATTTATCCTTCCGCCCTTCCACCTCCATCTCTCTATAAAGAGACGTCCAAGTCTGTGAAGTGCAACACAGCCGCCCCGGTCCGAACAGCAAGGTCTTTATACCCGACTGCACTGAAAAAAAGTCCCCACATCTGGTACTGCTTTCCTTCTCAGTCAGGCAGGCTGTGAAGGGGGAGGAAAAAAGGTGTGGGGAGGCGGTGTTTGATTGCGTAAATGGCATCACATGTAGACTGTTTGGGGCTCGGAATCTGTTTTGGAGAGAAGAGAAATTGTCCTCTTCATTAAGTTTTATTCACGGATAACAGTCACATTCTCTTCTATTAACCATAAACACACGGATTCCGTCTGTGTAACCAGATTTTCTGGTAAATCGCAGATGTTTTTTGTGCTTCCAAAAATCACAGGGTTGCTTGTAGGAACAGTAAATTCACTTATCCAACCATCTTTGAACATGAAACGTGATAAACAACCAGCAGGCCATTTTTGAGGTTGATAAAGTGTAGGAAGTTGAGGATATATTCGTATGACGCTGTATGGAGGTTCTGGAAAGATCTACAGTTTGGAAAAAGATGTCAGCTGTGCCAAGTTGTTTAAAGGGTCGTGGTGGCGTTTCTGTGCTTGTTAATGGCAGAAAGCTTCCTGCAATTAGATTTTCCGTCCTAATATAGTTTGATACTCCATGACCTCGCTGCTGTAAGACATCTTATATTGTTTTCTGTCAGCTTTTGGTCTTACATGAACCCTCTTTTTCCGTCCTTAGTATAAAGTGACTTAACTGAATATTTACTTAAGGATCAAGTGTTGACAACATCACTTTCTGAAGAAACTCAAACCTGTTTGCTGTGTGTGTGCGTGTGTGCAAGGGAGGCTGACCTACAGTGTAAGTTTTCAAAAACACAATGTAAATATTGTACCATCCAAGATCAAACATCATGAACAGGGTTTTAATCTCTTCACGCGTCAGCCTCGTATTGTCTGACATAACTAACGAGTAGGAGTGGTCACTTTGACTTCCAAGCTCAAAGGCAACAATTCCACTGTATTTCTTTTGCACAGGTAATCCACCCTTCAGCCCACTTCACAACATTTATACTAATGTTTTTCTGTCTTGAGTGAGCACATGTTACTCTACATGTAGTAAAGGTTGTTTTTTTGTGATTATATTGAGGCTAAAATCCACCCTAGAAACCCAATTTGTTCAGTTACATCCATCCTTTGTTTAAAAGCCCCTCCAGAGTTTGTATTTGTCTTGTCGGTGTGATTTAAAAAAAAAAAAAAATGCTATTTATAATCAAACTTTTCTGTAAGGTCGTCTCACAATTCATGTGCCTTTTTATGGCCACTTTAAAAATGAAGACCTCTCAATCATTACATGCTATTAGACAGAAAGTGGGGCAACTTCCTCTCCAGATATCAAGTTATCAGTGAAGCTGTCAGACATTCTTGCCAAGACAAAGGCAGCGACTGTTCCGCTAACACCTGAAACGTTGTGAGATGTTACTTGTGCTGTCTCCCCCACTTCCCGCCCCTCTTTTCGCTGGAAATCGAACCCGGCATCAAGGCTTCATAGCAGGCAGAGCGTGGCGGGCAGAGAGCAGCGGGTGTGGCGACAGATCGGTTGTGTGAATGTGTGTGCAGGTGTGAGGCTGCGCGCTCATCAATGTGGTGTTGGCGATGGACTGTTGTGTTGACAGATAAGGAACATCTTGCTGCTGGTTTCAGTTCTCGCTTGCTTTGCATTGCTGGCCGGTTTCTACCTGACAGCAGAGCTAGTATGTATGATCAGATGTGTCTTTTCCACAGAAATGGATATGAATCTTAACTAAAGCTTTTGTGAAATCCACTGCATCTGCTTGCTGAAGGGAGGCGTAAATATTTTATTAGCTTAAGAAGGAGGAGAATTTGATTCTAAATCACGAAATTTGGAGATTCATGGTTTTCGCTGGAAAGGGAGGGTATAAAAATGGTCACAGTGACAATTTGAAAGATTTTACATTTCATGATCACATGAAACTGCGGGGACTCGTCACTTACACGTGATGGGGAAGAAAAGGTCAACATGTCGACAGTTTAAGGAGGAGAGACAGATAGGACACGTCCGAACCAACAAACGCTGACCTTTGTGTCTTTCCTCCTTTTCTCGCCCCTTCGCTGCCTCACTGTCGCACTAAGTCTGTGGGTTTTTTATTTTTGGAGGAAAATGAAGAAACATCACATCACTGCTTCATCTGATCCCAATGTGTTGGAAATGAAATTGGTGACAGGAATGGAAGAAGTTTAAGAAGTGGCAGTTTTGTAGAAAGATGATGAAGGGTTGTTCAGCACTGCTCACATGCCCAGACTCATGGGACATGAAAATCACTTAATTGCTTCCTCTCGTCTTCCCTCTCCCTCTCTTACATGTGTGCTCTCCGCTAATTTACCATTGTGTCACTTTTTCCACAGAACCTGTACGTAGAATTGAGGGAAAACAAGTCTGACCGTAACTGCAACCGCAAAGGTGAGACGTATATGCATCACACGGACATCGCTCACGTTCTCTATATTATAAAGTGCTTAATTATTATTGCGTAGATTTTGTGCATTAAGGTTTTGGTACATACGCTTTAATATGTAATCTTCCCAGGGGAAAAGGAAATAGTGAAATCGAGCACATTTTTGTATTTGTGTGAGAAAGCTTTGACCTTTGGAGGTACAGCTCTCAGTTTTACTTTACTCTGCTGCCAGACATGTATTGAAAACAGAGCTTATAACAGGGAATGAATTAATCTCAAAGGCACAGTATGTTAACACAATTATAGTTACAGTCAAACTACTGAATAACGATATTCACTATCCCGCACTGTGTGTTGTTTAGTTGTTCTGACACCAAAGAAGACACCTGATGAAAATAGCAGCATCCGCTTCCAGGTCAACAAACAGACAAAGAAGAGGAACAGCCATGCTGCTGTGAGTGTATCCCTCCATATCTCAGACTGATGGACTGTGGGTCGAACAACATTTACAAATCATTTTTGTAACTTCCAAACAACTTGAAGTACCAGATGAGTGGGATTCTAGTGTGTCTGGATAATTGAGTTGTGTTTTTAAGGTCTGTGGCGCTCTTTGCAAAGTCACACATCTGATACTAATCAACAATGTATTTTTGTGGTTTTACCAGTTTTTAAGACCCTATATGTGTCAACTCATACACCACATAAATTACTGTAAACTTTAATGCCAGCTAAACTACAGAACTGCAGTTAAATGTTTATTACAGCAGTAATAAGCCTGTTTTCCTGACTATGCACATACAGGTCACAGAGTGTAACATGGTGCATGATGGGGACACTCAGCAGGAGTGGGTCTTCACACTGTACAACTTTCACAGCAGTGGCGAGGTCAAGAAAGAGGTAAGTAGGTTTCTTTCACCTTCCTAGGTTTCTAAGTATCTAGCTTTGTACACAATGTGTGTGTGTGTGTGTGTGTATTCTGCAGGACATGTCCAGTCTGATACACTCCATGTACGATGTTCTAGAGGCATCAGTCAAGAAGCATAACTGTGGCACCACACCCCTGAAGATAAAGCTAGTTGTAACTCCATCTGCTGACCCAGAAAAAAACTCACAAATGGGTAAAAATATATTTTTATTTCTGGCTCTAGGAAACACAGACAAATAATGAAGACAGAGAATTTCACTGCAAAACAAAAACATAAAAGCCTCTTAACAGTGGGATTTAACTTAACACCAAACCACCGTTGCTGCTGTGATGATAACGTCCCACTCTCATTGAAAACAGCAGCAAAGAAGGAGGCAGGAACCCCAGTAAGAAGACTTTATTGCGTGGATGAAAACATAGAGCGCAGAAACCACTACCTGGATCTAGCTGGCATTGAAAACTATACCTCCAAGTTTGATAATACAGGTATAGAAACTCAACTATTGCTTCATTTCTTCAACTGTACATACCATTTGTACAGTAAATTGTTTTTCTTCCTTTTTTGGTCCAGAATCTCCTTCTCAGGAGCCCAGGCATGATGCTCGCTCTGTTCTCCAGCACCTCCCTGTGGTGATCAGAGAGAACTGCATGTCCCCTGAGCTTACCAGAGGCCTCCTCGTCCCTCATTCCCTGAAAAACAAGGCCATGTCGGTGGGGAAAGATGGGAACAGAGGAGAGGGAAAGTCCTGCAGGTTACACGGCCAACACCCCGCTTCATGGTGCCAGCCATCCCAGTCTCACCCTGCAGCACAGCGTACTCACAGCAAGAGGCTTCGCTCCAGGGTACAAGATTCTGCCTCGCACCTTAGACCCACACCAGGCGGAGATAGAGAACTGTTTTCCAACCTTCAGCCTTCCTGTGGTGTCCTGGCCTCTCCAGCCCAGAGACATGAGCACCATCACCACCACGAGCACCATCACCACCATCACCATCACTACCACCCTTAATAAATGTATTTTAAACACGCGAGGCAGGTTAGACGAGTTGGTGTACTCTGCTGAACTGACATAGGGGTAGTTTGGGAGGTCAAATGCAACTCAGCAGGCCCTTCAATCGCCTCATTTACATTATATTGAGTGTGTGGTGGAATCAGGCTATGGCTCTGTTATCTAATGCAAACAAACCCAATGAGATTACCTACTCTATCAGGAAGGCCAGTTCAACGTTAACTGAATGCTACTTTTACAGCCATTTAGCCTGACAGGATGCTCTCAGGTAGATTGCCACTTTGTAAAGATACATGCCTGTATTTTAACGTAAAACATGAACACTAACCACCATTGCATAGTAACAACACATGTCTTTTCTGCTTGAATGTACTAAAATAATGAATGAATATACAGTGTCTTTAATGAAAAGGTGTTTATTCTGACATGGTCACATATTTGCTTCCTGACCAAATATGTGTACTATGGAACAAATATTGAAAGACAATGAATAATTTCTCTGTTGATAGTTCACATTACAATAACAATCACACATGTCCATGCTTTTGTTTTCTAGTCTTTCTTTTATGCACTTTTACACAACAACAGCAAGACATTCAAGGTTTGCAATATATTCTGCATTTCTGGCCACAATATGTTGTTTGTATTTGTGGTTTTCCATATTAGTGGCACAATACAGATATTATAATGTCACAATGAGATACGTTCATATGTGTCATGGGTCTAAACCAACAGTAAACATCAGGTTGTTTTTAGACTGCACGTCTGCACTGATGTTTATATCGGGAGGAATCCACCATGGAAGAGGCAGAGATACCCATGTCTCCACTGACAGAAGCCTCAGTAGACCATAATGCATTGCAACCATGTGACATGTTGTAATTTGAGAGTGGCAAAAACCATTTACTGAGACAGTTTGGGGGAAAAGTGGATGCACCAAAAAAGTAAATAACAGCACCATATCACAAACTACCTTCTTGAATGCATTAAACATTGCAAACCGACGATGTTTCTGTAGTACGCATTTTATTGTTCTTCACAACATTGTTTTGTTTGGTCCGTGCAGCTCATGTGTGTAGTGTAGGACTCACAAAGAGGTGCTGTGAATAGTGACAAGTTCCCAGTGGCATTCAGATGCTGTTCCTGCTTATCTCTCTGGCAAAAGTTGCAAATAGACACTGTGGGCGTGAGACAGCTGTTTCTATTAATAACCTCTGCCCCCTTACCTATCACAAGACCCCCGTGCCTTGCTCTTGCCTCATAACAGCAAGCCTGGTCCAGGCACAGCACTCAGACAGACAGCAACAGAGGAAATCAACAAAGCAGCAACCACAGAAGAGGCAAAACCGTTGACACGTGGAGCTGTTTGACTGCAGATCTCATCAACACCCAGGAAACTCACAGACCCTGTTGGTTAAATAAAAAACGGAAACATGAAGTCACTGCGATTCATTGCAGCTGAGGGCTTCACCCAGAGCGGTCCGAGTGCTCTGGAGAACCTCAACTGTGTGTCTTTTAACCTCTACCCACTTCTCTTCAAGGCCTGCTACCTCCATGAGCAGGCTGATGTGCTGCATGTTTTGGTCCAGGCATGGCCTCTTCCAGAGCTTAACCTACACAGGATACTGGGAAAGACAGACGACTGTCGGGTCGACCTCACCTCCCGCACCTGCCGGCTTTGTCTGGAGGCGATACTAACTGGCTTAAAGGTACATAAATGATCTTGAGTATTTACGATTGTGCCTTATATTCATGTCATACTCATGTTTCAGTTATATTTTTTAGTTGTGTTTCAGTTCTTATACTTGTGGCCTACCACACCTACTTTGACTTGTCATTGGCTAACAATGATCACAAATTATTATAGGTTGACTAGATAATCACTTCAAAACATGTTACAATCATTTTCCCTTGTTTTCTAAAGGATTATGTGCTGTCTCCTCCAAGAATCTACGCCAAGAGACTGCATGTGGTGGACCTGACTGCCCTGAGGGATATCGAGCACCAGGCCTGCCCCTGTCAATCCACCTTGGGACGATGGGCAAGAACCCAGCTCTTGACCCAAATGTGCTATGAGACCATGGTGGCCATGCAAGCCAGCGACGTGTCCCGGTCTGCCTTTGATGCATCTATTGATGTCCGTCTGAACGGCTTCGTCACAGGCCGCAACTTTGAACTGGTGGCTCAGGCCCTCCTCCTCCTCCGCTACTGTCCACTGAAGCTTCGCTTTGTTAGTTTTCGGGCTGATTCCCTCGCTCTCAAGCAGCTGTTCTATATTCTTCGCCTTGCAGAGCCTGAGTCCATTTCAAAGCTGGAGGTGGTGCACAATGTTCCCCTTGAGGCCACACACTTGGAGGTGCTGCTGTCCAGGGTGCAATTCCCCAAATTACAGTCTTTGGCCCTGCCGGCTGGGGCGTTGGATGTTAGGAGGTTGGGCTCTGATGATGAGGACCTGCTGGCCACCATTGGCAATCTGCTAGCACAACTGAGCAGCCTGACTGAGCTCTATGTTAGTTTCTCCACTCTAACTGGACACCTACGCAGACTGCTAAAGTGAGTAAATGGACAGAGGGAGGAATGAAGAAATACTACAAGGTGTCCTTGTTTTGTATGTATATCGGGGTATATGAGGTGATGGATGGCTCTGATCTCGGCCTTGCATGCACATTGCAGCATCAAGAGCTTAAATATAGCTCACAATAATCACCTTTAACCAGAGTCACAGCACATTCCAGCTTTAAGGCTCTTGTTTAACAATGGGAGGTATTCTGTTGTTAGAATTGCAGACATGCTGCCAGAGTGAGGACAGACAGCTGCAGGTTAGCCAGAAAATTGCTGGATAGACTTCACAGTTCAAACGGAAATAGAACAGGAGCATAAACACCAAACAACAGAGCTGCCAATCAGTCTGGCATAAAATTTCAATAACTATTTTTATAGTAAATGTTAAACAGGAGGATCAGGAGGAAATTAGTTTGGAGATTTTAGTATTTGTCATAATGCTTACCAGACAAGAGTAAGTATCATTTATAGAATTACCAAATGGATGCATCATATTGAGTGTTACAGAATATTGAACTTTCAAAAAATATTTTTTTAATAATTTGCTTGCTATTCACTACATAAACATGTACAATTGGGTTAAAAAAATGCTGAGGCCCACTTATTTCTGGTACCATTGACCTCTCATCCTACACCAACTGATTTCCATTTACCTCTGTTCTTCGCCCAGCCCTCTCAACACTCCTCTGCAGTGCTTGGAGTTGGCCAACTGCTGCCTGAACCGTGTGGACATGACCTACCTATCCAACAGCCTCCACAGTGAGGACCTGGTCCACCTGGATCTCAGCGGACATGACATCTTCAGCACTTTCCCCACCGCTTTCCACAAACTGCTCGGACGTTGCTCTGCGACGTTGGCAAGCCTGGCCCTTGAAGAATGTAACATAGAGGACGAGCACATGGACACCTTCACTAATGCTCTGGCTTGCTGTCAGGTGCTGGAGGAGCTCAAACTCCTGGGAAACCCTCTGACCTCAGCAGCCCTGCGGAGGTTATTCTCCATGCTATCTGCAGGCTTTCCTAAGTTAAAATACATAGAGGTACCAGTTCCCCGCGAGTGCTACTCTGAGGATGTCACTTATCCTCTTGATGATTCAGTCCTTCAGCAGTACAACAGCGAGTTGTTTCAGGAGGTCAGGGGCCAGCTGATGGGGATCCTGGAAGGAGCTGGTAGAGGGAGAGTCAAGGTGTGTACCCCACTCATGGGGGCTTATGACCCAGACATTAATGAAACCAGCAATGAGCTGGGGGTGTCCATGTTAAAATCTTTTAACAGTGTCATTGGGAACTTTATAGGAACCATAACTGATGTGGACAATAGGAGATCACAGGCTCAGAAAGATAATTAATGGGGTTGCCTCTGGGTGGCTGAAGAAAATAGACTGACAGAAAAAGGGGTCATAAACAAAGATCTAGTAAAGTAGATGTTTGACTTTAGATTACTATCATATACAGGACATTCAATCCTGAGGACATATTTTCTTCCCAGTACTTCCTACAGTCTGTAAGCCATATAGATGTGCAGTGCAGATAGATGTAGCTACTGTAGTGGTTTTGGTCGAGACTTTTTATTACCTGTATCTATTGTACATGTTCTTATGCCTATATTCTGGTTTAAATGTTGTATATAGCTGGATTTTTAAGAGGTCAACAGCAATAATTTGCAGATCAGATTCATGAAGTATATAAATGTAACTTTCATTTTGTCATACCAATAAATCAAATCTTCAAATAGCCCACAATTACATAAAAAGGTGACATCTTCCAAAATGTACATTTTATTGAGTACTGTCTTATATAGATCACATTTAATTTTAAATACAGGGGACAACCATGCGTCGGCCAAAGACGAGGATTAACAGCTTTGACTGGAACCATCTATTTCTTCATCCACTCCACTCTCTCTTTTCTCTCATGGATCACCTCATCCAGATACGGTGTCAGGTAATGAACATCCTATAGGGAAAATATAAGAAGAATATGAAGTTATGAAATTAAATCAGAATATATCATTATTACAACTCAAATCATTCTAGAGTCTAACATTATTGCTGATTTCAGGTAGGTAGAGGTAGACATTATATTAAACTATCCTCCAAAACATAGGTTTTATTGTTCATTCTACAACTATACATATTTTACTTTACTTTTTCATCTGCCTGCATAATTATTAAGTAGGTAAATCAGTTACAAGTATGCATGCAATATGAAATGATTATAAGAAAATTATTCTGCAACCATCTACATGTACTATTTAAATCTACATACCGGTAGGTGGGGAAACAATGCAGTATATTGTGCCTTTACACTAAACCCCACCTCCACCAAGAACAAATACTATATTTAAAGTAGCTTAATGTACCTCTTCAAATTTTGTCCACTGGTCTTTAGGAAGGATCTGTTGTTTCATGGACAGATCCAGGGCTCTCTTGATCCTGAACAACCTCTCGTTGTACTGTTCCTCTGGAAGCCGATTCAGGGCCTCTTTCACATCTGAATCCTCATAGATTGTGTCATCACGCATTAAACCTGAAACAGAAAACATACAATGCTGAAGACGCTAAATCGAAATTCAATGGCACAATAGCCCACATTCATCGCAGAGAGACCTTTTCTCCCTACATTCAGATTTTCAAACAGTAGCTTCAAAGAGGAGTGGCACTGTAGAGTTTTAAACTCTGAATATTTTGACCAGCACGTCATTGTTTGGGCTTACCAAGCTTGTTGAAGCCAGCCAAGTTGTAGTACCATTTGCGGAACCCAAGCAGGAGCCTGCCTGTCGCTACTGTGAACATGACAAGAAAAGACACGCACAGGATCAGTCAGGCAGCACAAACTTGATTTTAGGAAAAAGCAATATTTTAAATACCATCTGATGTCGAAGGGTGGTGTTCGGTGATACAGTATTACTATTACTTTAGTACAAATGTATTATTTCCTGTCCATTAACCCTTTCAGATTACCCTCGTTTTTGGGTTGTATAGCCTATACTACAGTAGGCCTAGTACCTCATGTAACATTACATTATGAGCCTCGACTATGAATTTCAAGTTATTAACTATGTTCAAACCATATTACCTGGTATAGACAATAGTTCTTCGATGACAAACAGTAGATCACATGCCTTTCTGTGATCATTTAACATGTTGCAATGCCATGACAGATAGAACAACAACACTGGCTGTAATGCTAAAGGCCTAACATTAGTATTACAGCTTAACACCAAACACCAGCTGGACGCAATGGCGGCTGTTTGGTAAGACATCAAGACATTTTTAATGACTAAAGGGAGAGTAGAACGAGTGTCTAGTTGTAACATATATAATTGACTGTGATTGGTGGCTAGCGCTGACGTTAGCTTAGCAGCACCTTTAGCATTAGCACGGGGACACTAGAGGACACACACAAATCAAATGAGGCAAAAGGCATATTCAGCCGGACAAAATGAACATAACACAATATTCTCTGTTGCAGTATAACATCCGACATGCCATACCAGTATAAAACGAACGTTAGCATGTTAATTTAAGACCGGATATGTCATAAAGGAGAAATATTAATTTACCTGGTGCCCTCGACGCCATTTTTATCAGTAAACTCGACCGCCGTGCGTTATGGGTAAGGAGCATTTAGGGCGTCATCTTCTTCTTCTTTAGGTTATTTGGCGGTTGGCAAAAAACGTTATGGTGCATTACCGCCACCAACTGATGTAGAGTGTGGAGTCTTGATAAAAAATATATGATATATATAAATAATATAATAATAAAAAGGCAAACAAACAAATGTATATTCTCTCTTTTAAGTTTGCTCTCCTAAGATATTGAAACAAGAATAGATAACACTCTTTTCCTTGAGATTCTTTGTAAAATATCCATCAAATCAAATTTTAACTTTATTTCTTTAAGGTTCTGTATCAGTTGCCTTCTCTCAGTCTTATATTTCTGACAGTGAATCATAACGTGCTCTACGGTTTCGTGTTGCTCACAAAAAACACACCTTCCTGTATTATGTTTTCCTATTTTAAATAATGTAATCTCTGATATTGAATATTGTCTAGCTTGTTGAGAGATGTATTTACTGCAGATCCAAATTCTACACACCCAAAATCTAATACTGATCTTATTAATCCTATGAATCCAATATTTTCTTACACTTGTCACATATTTTCCTAAAATGTACAGCCCACGTAACTCTTTCATCAAACCACAATCCTAAAAATGTAATGGACTCACAATACTTCCTTGAGGCGTTCCATTGTCTACACCAAAGGTTTCACTTCACCACTCTAATGTGAATCAATCTTTCATATAACAAGTCCTTGATCCTGCTGTACATTGGGCCTTTAAACACTCATTTACTTAGTTTAACTAAAAATCCTTCCTTCCACATCATATCATAAGCCTTCTCTACATCAAAAATATGACTACTACATTTTCCTTATTAAGCTGTGCTTTCCTTAAAAATACCCAATTACAAGTATAAGTTCTGTATAAGTATCTAAGTTCTTAAAAATCTTACTTGAGTAGAAGTAGGTAATTGCAGCAAGATTAACCTAAAATATTGAAAGTACAAGTACTCATTATGCAGTGGACTGGCCTCTTTCAGTGTTATTTATTTCATTAATTGATTAGTATTCCTGATGCATTCACATGCAAGCAGTATTTGAATGCTTTTCAGCAACTATATTGGGTAGTTAAGATCTACAGCCTAACAATGCATCATAATGTATTAGCCAATTTCATGTTTTGTATGTAATATCTGTATTTCATATCGTATCTGTCAGGAAAATGTACTGGAGTTAAAAATACAATATTTCACTTTGAAATGTAGTGGAGCAGAATAATTAAGTAGCACATGGAATGGGAATACTCAAGGAAATTGCAAGTACGTTGAATTTGTAATTATGTGCACTGCTTGAGTAAATGTACTTAAGTTACATTTCACCACTGAGCAAGTGAGACCTGATCCTTTTGACCATGAAAATTACAATCCCCTCATTACAGGCAGTTTTCAATACATGATCGATGATCATTTTATACTCAGCCCCTCAACTGAAGGAAATGTTTTACAGGCACTGGACTCAACATAAATAGCCAGTTGTGGTAAATAAGAGTAGTATTTCAGGCAAAAGAGCTGATATATATTGTGTACATTTATTAAACAGTACATTTACAAAGCAAACTCTTTCTTTCAAACTCAGTTGCTGCTCTACATGTTTAAAGACTTCCATCCCTGCTTGTATCAGACAATATAGTATTTATTCCGTGTTTGTCCACTTGTTTTCTGAAGTCCTTTTTAATGTCCCCTCATGAAGAAGAATCAAAGTGTCTTTTGGAACAAATAAAAATCTTCCAATGTGGCCAAAGCCAACTCAGTGCAAAAAGTCTCATCGGGTAAAGAGACTAAGCGGTCCAGGGAGATGTAGTTGGGCAGGGTTGGGTCATACTGAGCCTTTCCAAGGTACTCGAGGAACAGGTGGCGCTCTCTGATACGCAAGTACTTGGTGTTGAGGACCTATGGGAGGACATATCAGATGCTCAAGTTAAAATTCTGAATATGGACAAAATACAAAAGAGAATTAGTTCACATTAACCCTAAATTGGTAAAGTAAAAACAAGCCAAAAGCATCAATAACCAACAACAGTCAATCTACCTGTGGGAACTTGGAGATCAGTTGGTGGGGCACCTTCATTGTATTGTGGACGAAGTCAAATATTTGAGTTATCTTCCTTTTATTGGCAGTGAGAACTTTTGGGACGGCAATAACCATGTGTTGGATCTCATTTTCCTTAAAGCCAAGCTCTATTTCACACACCTGTGGAACACATTTACAAAATGTATTTAAACACAGCCCCTCAAAGTTACTCAAACAATGCTTTTAATTGATGTTTTTTGTCATTGAGTACCTTCAAATTTTCTTTAACAGGCTCCAAACTGCTGCACAGTAATCTGGGTAGACGAGCTATAATGTTCCGTGTCTGAAGAGAGAAACGAAACTAACTGATTTATTTTCTACCAACAAAGTCACAATTTATTTTAAAAATTACAACTCACTGGGACAATACACTGCACAAAGAGAATCATGACTTCTTGCTAAGATACAAACATGGCTCGGCTTCTCAATAGGACCTCCTACATAAGTAAAAGAAACTTACATTAGAAGCACTTAGGTTGAGTTGCTGCTGATAGAAGCCCAGTCTGTTGTCCAGTCTCTTCACACTGAAGTTAAGCAGATATGGAGCTCTGGATACCATGGAGGCAACAGTCTTAGAACTGAACTTCTTTGACTTGAGATAGTTCACCCTTTGCCAAAAACAAAAAAGAGAACATTATTAACAGTCTCATAGCAGGTGCAACTGCAGAGAAGGAAAATGACCTGATCTGTCACTACTACAGTATATACGGTTACACAGTTTTGTTTGAC
This sequence comes from Gadopsis marmoratus, assembly GCA_036023855.1. Taxonomy (NCBI): domain Eukaryota; kingdom Metazoa; phylum Chordata; class Actinopteri; order Centrarchiformes; family Percichthyidae; genus Gadopsis; species Gadopsis marmoratus. The sequence continues at coordinate 122,229 of JAVQJF010058158.1, forward strand.
TTAGCTCAGCAGACTGATTTCATTCAGAATAAAGAAATTTGGTAAATATAAAGGCATTTGATGTTTCTGTTGCTGTGATTCCTTCATGTCACCTGGCCTGTAGGTTTTCCAAACTCTCTGTGAGAATGAAGGGGTTGTGCGTGATGATATAGCCAAAGTGAGAGTCCTCCACCCCAATCTCTTTCAGAAACAACAGCCTTGGGGCCACATCTGTGCTGAAGTTGAGCCTCAGCAGCATGGAGCCCACATTGGGCCTTTGTTCAAGCTTCCACAGGTTTACACCTGCAATGAGAGGATGAATGATCACACACGTGTAGCTGACAAAATAAAAAGAGATTTGGGTTAAGTCAACCTTATAATCATCATAATAAATCTGAATATGCTTCCAACTACAAGTCAATATGATTTACATTGTTCTCAACAATATATTTAAAGTCTGTGGTTTAATTACCTAGCTGTACCAGTTTGAGGAGTGTCTCAGACTGGTCAATGTAGTCTCTAAGAGAGGTGGAGGCTGGAGGTATGGCAGAAGGAACACATATACTGACAGCGTCTTCATCACTGATCTCTTCTAAGGCTGAAAATTCAGCAGCATCCAGATCTGGTTAATGGAGAAAATGAACACAGAACAAGTTATTCAACACCCTCTCAAGATAAAAATAACATTTAAATCGAATTGTAATATTAAATGACAATGTTTTTATCATCAAAACCAGCAAACCAATAGGTACCCAATAGCATCTGGCTTTCAGTCACTGGCACGGCATCTCTGATTGGCAGCAGAGGGTTTTTGTATGCTACATTAGCTCCTGACAATTCTTCAATAAGCTTGTCTTCCTTTGCCTCAGCTGCCAGATGTTTGGCAGTAAAGTCACTGTAGCAGAACATCCGTTGTTTCCACCTCTGTCTTGCCAGAGTTGTTGAGTGATTCCCCCTGATGACTGAGGATCCATTCAGGATTTTGGTGGGTACACTTGGAAGTGTAGTGAAATGGCAAACCTGAGTGGAATACTGCCAGGTACTAGCCACTGGCTTGGAGGAAAGAAGGCGTCTGCATTGTAGACACAGCTGTGTACAGGATGAAGCCATGGCAATTCTACAAGACAAAAAAAAAGTATCAAGGTTTGAGGGGCATGCCGTTCAATTTAGGAATCCCTATTATTACCTCTAAAAAGGACAGGTCACTGTCTGATACCATCAACAGCATTTTCTTAGAGCTCAGTACCATCAAAACAAGAATTTGTGGTATCATCATGCACAACCTGAACCTGGACTATATTGAGAATAATTCATTAACACTTAAATCTACACCTCACACTAAATTAGAATCGGAATAAGACTAAACGTTTTTTTGACACATGCAACGAATTGTACGTAGTAATTCTCGATATACAGTATTTACACACATTTAAGGTGGCTCCTAATAGACATACGGCTAAACAAAGATGAGCAAACTATATATACAGGCAAGAGCTGGACAACAACCGATTTACATTCAGAGGTGGTTTTATGTGCATATATTGAGTTTACAGTCTGCTTGAATTTACTTAGAACCATTTGTTATAGGCAATATTAAATGTGTTATTTATTAATGCGGGTATGATATTGTGACACTGAATTGTTGCCCTACAAGAGGCTAACAGTTAGCTTGAGCCAGAGGCGCTAGCAAGCTATCGGAATAGCACGCCGTGTGAAGCCTGGAATAAAAAAACCGAGCCAATGTATCATTTTAGACTGTTAGTGTTTACTCGGAATTTCTGAAACAAAGCATTTCATGCTCAACTCAGCACCATCACCTACCAGCGCAATCAATGTCAACCGGTTTCACGTGTGTTTTAACGGAAGGACTTCACGGAAGTGTCACAATGTGGGATGTCCCTCAGCGACAACTTGGTGAGTTCCGCCAAATGCAAATAATATATACACGAGGATAGAAAACAGAAATAGCAAACGTTAATGGAATAGGGGGACTATACTTAGAAATCTAATTAATTTATTGTGTTGTCAGCTTATGCAATCTGTTTTGGTTAATGCTAGAAGGCGTATTTTCACGCACTAACACCCCCCCCCCATAACCTTTTGGTTCAGCTCGTTCAGGGTTCCGTCTCGAGAGGCTGTCTTTGCGTGTCTTTCTGCTTTTACAACTTCTTGTTTTGTTGTAGCTGTTAAAAATTGAATTGGTAGAATGCAGAAAGTAGCCTACGACAGCGGCGTGGCTGCCACCGCGGCTCCCCGAACACCGGATGATGATGATATCAACTGTAAGTTACATTTCCGAATGATAAACGAGCAACAAGTGGAGGACATCGGCATTGATTTCTTCTATAAGCCACACACCATCACACTCCTGACAGTGACTGTGCTCAGCCTCATGTACTTTGCTTTTACCAGGTAAACTACAGCGTGAAACATTCCTGTTCAACATTTAGCTTGCCTATAACTGAATGTACTATTCACAGTGGTGAATATCTAAGAACATGAGCCTCCCTTTGTTAACATGTGCTAGTGTATTGTTACAGGGATGATGAGCAGTCTGACAACAACCTCCGAGTTGGTCTGTTTGTGGTCGTCTCCTTCTTCCTGGTCATCAGTGTCCTGGCCTTTCCTAATGGTAAGCTTACTTTGACTCCATAATTAAAGGGTATGTGATTACCGGTAAGTCACCGTGGGTTTTTGGAAATTGTTAGGGGCATTTTTCACTGTTTTCTGACTATCTGTAGATGAAGAGTGTTTTCTCTTGTCAAGAGAATAATCAGCAGATTATAAAAGTAGCTGTTAGTTTCTGCCCTGCTTCATTTGTTGACACACATACAAAGACAAAATGCCAGTCTGAACATTTGTCCTGATTCAGTGTGAAAGTTAATTCTAGTCCACTGAAACAGTAGCTTGAAGAAAAAAGACAAACGTAACTTAAGGTTCAGTAACTCACTTTTTGCAGGGCTTTCAACCGCATCTTATGGTGTTTTTCAGTGATGTGATAACAGGTGGTTGTTTAAATAGAGCTAAATGTGACAATGTGATGGTTGGTGAGTGGAAAAAACCTAGTAAGCACATCACACACCACAAGTCATGTACAGGTATGTTTTCTGCAACAGGACCTTTTACCAGGCCTCACCCTGCAATATGGCGAATGGTGTTTGGTGAGTCTTCGCCCACTTTGCATCATTCACATTAACCTAATTTTTCTGCTTTGATCCACTTTTAATTTTTCTTCATCCTCACTCACTTTATCCTGTCCTCGGTAGGTCTCAGTGTTATGTACTTCCTGTTTCTTGTCTTCCTCATCTTCCTCAATTGGGTCCAAGTAAAGATGCTGATGTACTGGCTGGACCCAAATCTACGCTATGCCACACGGGAAGCCGATGTCATGGTAAGGGCATCATGGTCACCTGAACCATTAGAGAACACACACACCACATTTAATACTATTTTTTTTGGAAGATATCAGAATGGATGAAGGATTGAGGCTTCTCTCTCTCAGTTATCTGTTTTTTCCAGATGAATATTTCCAACTTTTCTTAAGAGGAATGTATGGATGTGAAGATGATCGCACATGAATCACTGATCCCAAGCTCCATTCTGAGTCTACATCTATATACAGAAAGAGTTGTATTAATACAAAGAGGTTATTTAGGTTATAATGAATAATAATAATAATTCCCAAGGGTTGTGGAGTTTGTTTGAGATTGTAAACCCTTTGAGACAAACTGGTGACTTTGTGCTATATGAATAAAACTGACTTGAATTGACTTGTCCCCTGGTGTCATGATCCCCATCATTTTAACCTAACCTAAGGATCTAAAATGTTTTCACATTTGGGACCTATAAAAGTAGTTTACAAAAAGTCTTAGTAACTGTAATAAGAGTAGTGGGTTTAATATTCTAGCTCAAAGTTTCAATAAGGCTACCATTGTTTCTACATGGGCTTTAAATGTGTTGTATAGACTAATTCCATTATAATATGACTTCATGAGACCATCTATAAATAGATCGATTGCAATTAAAAGATCATCATGATTATGAGATGAATAATTATGCTTTTATGATTTCATTTCAGTTTTCAGGAACACAGTAAATTTAAGATGAAAACACTTCCATCTCTTCATTTCCAGCTATAAAGCTTCTTCTTTTCTTTGGTTGCCATTGTGTTTCTTATAATTCAGTCACCTTTCTCCTGACAGGAATATGCTGTAAACTGTACAGTGATAACATGGGAGCGGATCTTGAGCCACATCGACATCTTTGCATTCGGCCACTTTGCGGGCTGGGCCATGAAGGCTCTGCTCATCCGCAGCTACGGCCTCTGTTGGACCATCAGCATCACCTGGGAACTCACTGAGGTAGCGTGCATGTGTTCAAGATAGGGTCAGACTTGATCTGCCAATGCTTTAAAAAAAAAAAAACCTGTCCAAGGAGCAAAACACAAATTCAGTCTACAAGGTCATGCAAAAAAACGTTATTACTTGTAATTTGTAGTGATTCAGCTTCAGCTCAGTCGGTGAGGGAAACAAGGATTGTTTGTTTTGGAGAAACTCATCCTAACAAAGCTGTGGTTTGAGCAGGAGTTTCTGCACACAAGAAGTGCCTTGACTGCTGGCAATTGTTCACTGGACAGATTAGATTACGGGATTTAGCCTAATACCAGATATACCCATCACAGTATCAACGGCATCACGGATGCTGAGGCCAACAAAGGTGCTAGAATCATTCAACAGTCTAAAGGAATGTAGTCCCTTGATTTTTTTATCTCTTACCACATAAAATAATTTTATTCCACCATTTCCACTTTTCTTTTCACAGCTGTTCTTCATGCACCTGCTGCCAAACTTTGCGGAGTGCTGGTGGGATCAGGTGATACTGGACATACTGTTGTGTAATGGAGGAGGCATCTGGCTGGGTATGACCGCCTGCCGGTTTTTGGAGATGAGGGCCTACAGCTGGGCCAGCATCAAGTGAGTTAATCTTATGTTCTGTTCCTTTATCTTGTTTCTTTTCTTTGCCTTTTATCTTTGTGTATTCGTGGAACCCACCGGTCCTTTTTTTTAAAAAGCCAAAACAATGAAAAAGTATGAAAGACTGGGGAAGTCTATTGTCTGAGGGATGTAGATATTAAGTCTATTGTCTGTTCCTCTCTACGGAAGGCGGCGGTAATGCACCTGGATGCCAACCGCCATAAAAGTATAAAGTATAATTGGTAGTTTCTTTTGATACAGCTACAAAATCAGGTTGTACTGGCAGATTCTCATAAGAATTACATAGTTGATTGTTGGTATGTAACAGAAGGTAGATAGTTGATGATACTAGGACTCTGGATGCACCTATGTTATTGTTTGATGCAGGATTGTGCGTGTGCATGTATCAGTATCCTCAAAAGCTCACGTTCTCCGATCAGGGAAATCCACACCACCACAGGGAAGATAAAGCGAGCTGTGCTCCAGTTCACTCCGGCCAGCTGGACTTATGTGCGCTGGTTTGACCCCAAGTCCTCCTTCCAGAGACTAGCAGGCATCTATCTCTTTATGCTCCTATGGCAGGTACTGTATTCTTTGACTTGAAATATTTGTAAGATTGTCCTCGGTATCAGAAATCTTTTTAAATCTTAACAGTTTTACATTCATTATCTTCTCAGCTGACCGAACTGAACACGTTCTTCCTCAAGCACATCTTCGTCTTCCAGGCATCTCACCCGCTCAGCTGGTGTCGTATCCTCCTCATTGGCGTCATCACTGCACCCACTGTACGGTATGCCCAACCTTCAAAATGACTTTACACTACACATATCAGCAACAATTAATGTAATATACTAGATTTAAATACTACTTAAAACTAATACTACCCTTTTTGTACGGTAACGTTCAATCATGGGAGTACAAATACGTTTGGGGGGAGAAGTGGTGGCTGTTTCAGATGCTTTGTGACATTTAAGTTTGCATGGAAACCGTAAATGCTTACTTAGTTCTTGAGAAATACAAATTCCCTATTTTCTTCAATTTCCTTCAGACAATATTATGCATACCTGACAGACACTCGGTGTAAACGAGTTGGCACACAATGCTGGGTGTTTGGGTAAGTGTTTTTTGTCCTGTCAGTTCATGTTTTAATTCAATAATTTAACTACTTTTTTCATTGCCATATTTTGAATTGAATTTGCTCCTGTCTGTCTGTCAGTAGTAGTTGTAGTCATAGTCGTAGTCTGATAAGCAAGCTGACACTGAACTTTGGCCAGAGACTGGTAGGTTTTCATTGATCTTGTCAGAATATATCACAATAAAGAGGCTGTGCCCAGGCTGATTGCTATACCTGTTTTTAATCAAACAAATCATAAAGGCAACTTAAGGACTAGGCAATGAATCAACAGCGTCACCTGTTACTGATCTCTTCCTGTTTTATGGTTGTATTGGCAGGGGATGTAGATTCAAATATGACAACCAGTCAAAGTTTTTGCACACTTATAACTTAACAGTGAATGTATATTTCCAAGAAGTGGCAACGGCTCTGCCAGATTGTTAGCAGTCCACACTGAAACTGTTGTGTTAGGTACAGGCTATATTATTAGCCTGCACATTGTTTCCAGGTCCTATAAGCTATCTCAGTGTAGTTGACAGATGAATGGGCAATGTTTTGACAAGGATGTGTTAGAGTACAAACAAAATCTGTTTAATTTTAGTAATTAAAAGTAAAGTAATTTTTATTTAGACTGAATTTTTTTGTTTTAAAGAGGCTTTATTGAAATTCAGCTTCATAAAAGTGTGAATGAAATTCACAACATCATCTGAGCTCATCTCAGACACAAAGCTGCTAATGCCCTCAGTCTGCTCTAGTTTCCATAGCAACGAGATGGGCGCTCTCCATCGGCATGAATTTCTTAACATTTAGGCTACTCTCCTCCAAGGTTTACCCCTGCAGCGTAACATTTTATAATAGAAAAAGAATTTCCCACAGCAGTAATGTGAGTGAATATTGATTTGGGTTTGAATGGCTGGGGAACAATAATATAGAGCACATGCATTTGGACTTGTATGCCACAAGTGTTATGCATCTAGAGTGACGCTCCATTGCAATTAAATGACATTGCCAAGAGAGTGGGCCATTGTTAAATACAAAAACCTGTATGTTAAAATTTCCCGAGCAACAACACCATTAATTTAACACTCTTATATCCCCTTTCAGGGCCATAGCTTTCCTCGAGGCTCTTGCTTGTGTGAAATTTGGGCACGACTTGTTTTCCAAGACACAAATTCGCTATGTACTCCTGTGGATGCTCTGTCTGGTAAGAAAAGACAGTATAACAGTATACACTTAGTGACCTGAAGATGTCTGCTCAGTGTTCGCATCGTAACAGCCACCATGAAGTGTGTCAGGGACCTGTGGCGTGTTGGTGTTAAAACTGACTATGAAAACATGAGTGCTTTACAAGGTTAGCGGTTGTACGTTGCTGTTGAGTTTATCCCAGTGGTATTCATTGTATACCACTGAATCACTGAACACCTTCAAACAGCCCAAAACTCGACAGTCTTTACAGAGTTCAAGTTTGCCACCCAGGAACGTTATGCTTCAAGTCTATTCTTGCCAACTTGTTGCAATGAAATGCAAGTGTGGACATATTGTTTCTATAGCATGCATCTGTTATGTATGTTGCAATACATATGCAACATTGGGGTTTTAGTTTATTTTCTCTCATATGCTTGGGGAAAAAACAAAATGTGTTTAACCAGACTTTTGACTCCTCTTTCAAATTTTAGGCACTCATCACACTTCTATGTTTATACGGGATGGTGTGGTATGAGCAAGATCAAATGAAGGTGAGACATTGCTCTGGTTCTTGACTGAATGCTTTCATTATATCTGGAGTATTAATATTTTAAGAGTAACCAGATGAAAATCTTGTTTTGCTGATCTATTGTCGTTCATGTTAAAGCCACGATAGGCCTTTACCATGACAGATGTTTTGAGTTATCATAGTATGAAAAGCACACGTGGTACTAATAACATTAACTCTGCTCTATTCAAGTGTCCCAGTATCCATGACAGTGTGACTGACAGCCAGCATGTACAATACCAGGACCTTGAAACTGAAGAAACTAAATGAAATTCTAATTTTATTATTTGCACCTGTGCGCTTTTCCTACTGAGACATGTCAAAATGTCTTCTGTGGAAAACGGCCTGTAGACTTGAAACTTTGAACAAGAAAGGTACAGTGAATGCCACTCTCTGAGCTTCCTTCTCTTTACAGAGCCCTTCTGTGCAGAGTGAGGACTGTGACGACAGCAGTGTTGTCGACTCGTGTGGTTTTGTCCCAGGTGGCGTCGCAGGTCAGTCTCATAACAGGCAGACTGGTGACAACTTATCCATAAATGCAATTCTAAATGTTTAAAATCATTGTGTTTTTCCTCCATAGCTCAGAGGGAGTCCTTGAGAAATGTACAACCTACAAAATGGAGAAGAGCTTCTGGGAGGAACAGATTTGTCAGTGGCCATGGAGGAAAGGGACAGTAAACAACAGTGACACTGAGTATTCACATCCTCTGTAAAAGACACTCTGGAAAGCACCCAACAAGGAGAATACAGTATGCACTTAAATTTACTGAATAATTGTTGTTAAAGTTGCATCAAGGGTAGAAAGCAGACTCCAAAACAAAGTCACAATAACAGGCCTTGAATATACTCTTTCAACTTATCATGTTGTAATGGCTGGGGGAGTCAGAGGAAAAGCACAACAATGAGCTGAAATCTTTATAAACCTGCAGACTCAGGTGTTGCTTCTGTGTAGAATAGGCAGTAGTAGCAGATCTTTAATACTGTATGACATGGACAAAATTGGTTTTATATTTAATGTCAGATTTTTTTTAAACAGACCTAAATAAGCACTGGATTTTGAAAGATTTTGATGGCCTCATATGGACTGTAAAAACTCTTATACCCAATATTTTCTACCTTGTTGTTTGGAGGCTTTTGCACTACGGGACAGGTTACTTGTGTCCAGTCAGGGGTGTGCCAACTTTTTCACCACCCTGAGTAGATATGTAGACTACATGCTACAAGCACATTTTTGCACTTAGCCTCTTTGTTTTTTAATGTTAGTGTGGTAAATGTAATACCTTTACTACAAAGATCACAATTATTTTTATGTATAACTATTTTAAAGTCATTTAAATTGGTGATGATTGCTTGTTGATTTAAGAAAATTGTGTTTATAATAATTGCCAAAAGTAACCACATTTTGCACTTATCTATAATACAAAAGTACCAGTACATACAGTACTGTATTCTTTTCTTCAATCAAAATTGCATCATCAGGAAAGATATTTTACATCTACATCGACTGGGAGGAGCAACCACGTGTTACTGAACCAACAGCCTTTACATGTTATTCTCACCCTTTTTAGCTTTCATATGTGAAGTGAGCGGTGTATGATATGTGTACTGACAGAAAATACTGTGACATATAATTGAATAGCACTACTGTGGTGACATTCAATAGAAGAAGATAATCACTTGTGTGAAATTATCCTTTTCAAAGGCAGTCTTTTTGAGTTTTTTAGTGATCCAAATGAATGAAATGTGATGTTAATACAACACAGTAAGTGACTGGTCATATAAGCTCTTCTTAATATTGCAGTATATTTTCAAATTCAGGTTTAGAAAGGGTTCTACAACCGCTCAGTAGCTCAACCAATGTTAGTAAGTTAATGTCTGCTTATTGAATTTGTATTCATGTTATTTGAATGAAACTTTGTTTTGCTTTAAGTGTCAAACCACACCATATTTAATATAAAATGTTTCAAATGTATTGATTGTAACGTCCAATGCACTACTTGGCACTACTGATTTATGATTTTTATGAATAGGTGGGCTTGTTTTTGTACTCATAATAAAATTATCGCAAATAATTGTTGTTTTTCATTTTGTCCACTCTTTGAGACATTTTCTTGTTCTCCTTGTCATTGAGATGTCTGATACCTAAAATATTTAACTACTATATTGCACCTGACTCATTAATATGGTAATTTCTGTTTAACACTTACAATATAACAGAAAGAAATTGAAAGTATTTGTGAATGGATCCAAAGAAACAATTCCCATGATCAGATGGAACCATTCCCAGGGGATGTATTTTTTAGGAGTCGTAATGCATACAGTACAACACAAAATGTGTAATAATTAGATTTTTCCTTAATATATACAACAGACCTCACAGTGGCATGATGCAGGTATATTTTACAATACATACAGACACACTACAGTAGTACCACAGGAATGCCATATTTCCAAAGTAGTGCCATAGCTCAACTGAGATAAAATTCTGCAAACTACCACAATGACCTCTTGGACTCACAATATCTTCATTATACCCACTGATTTTGTGGTTCATCACAGGTATAATTGCAATGGATAAAGACTAAATGTAGTACTGCAACCAATGATTTGAAGTCATTGTTTAATCAATAATTTGGTCTATAAAATATAAGAAAATACTCCGATCAACGAAATCCTTACATTGAGAAACTCGATCTAGAATGACCGAATGAATTGATGATCAAAATTGTGAAACTTTTGAAATTAAATCTCTATTGACTGATTGATTAATCGAGTAATTGTTTAATCTCTACTAAAATTAATAATTGTTTAAGCTCTACTAAAATGACAAAATTATGCTTCCCATAAATAATATAAACAATAACACATTTAAAGAACATAGCTATATAATACGTTTCAGTGACACTGACACGAAAAAAACCCCATGTTAGAGCCATGAGGCACAATGTCCCGTCAAACCTACCTCTTTGTTACGTGCAGATACTACATTTCCCATAGTTCCTTTGTACGTGTCCGCTGTGCTGGATGACAGCTATCCGGCGCCGAAACACCGATAGACACCCAGACGACAGAGCCATGGCGGCCACGGGTGGAGGGAAAATTAGAAGCAGGAGATATCATATCGCCTCTAAACCTTACGCTAAGAGCAAACAGGTAAATGGAGTGAAAGTTTTCGTTTAAAAAGCCCGTGTCGAGGACGTTACGGTGACTGCTGTGCCACTATCTTTTAGCTCTTGTTATTGTTTTGTTGGAGACATTTTATGGCCTCCTGTTAGCGCTCGTGGCCTCCACGCGCTGTTAGCATGTCCGGGAAATGCTAGTGAGCTAGCAAGCTGGCTTATAGGTTAGCAAAATCCGACGGACTTGACAGGTCAAATCACGGCACTGTGAGTCGTTTACACTAGCTAACCAGCATTTGGTAACGGGCAGGCGCACACATGGCATATTGAGATAACCAACCTTAGCTCTGCTAGTAACTCTTAGCTGCTAGCTAGTTAGCGGAAAGCAAAGGAAGTAGAATTCTAAGTATTAGCTGGTGTAGCTAATGCTTGCTAGCAGGTTAGCATTGGCGAGCAACGCATTGTTGTCTTCGGTTCTTAAGTTTGGAGACATCACACAGTCGCTGCTATAAGTTACATCACCGTTTGATTCTAAATTGCATCTGTGCACAGCCATTGTTAGTCACCTTTCATGCTGTTAAATTTTAACATTGTGTTGCTGTCGGGAATCATCTTGGATCTTAGCCTAGCTAACGCTAGCTAAATCTGAGCAACTGAATTGCGCAGGAAGCATTGGATGATTGGGAACCCACATGGTTGCTTTAGTGGATTCACTTGCCGCCTGGACATAAACTAATGTTGGCTTTAAAACTACTTCTACTGTTAGCTAATGTTAACACATACGTGGCAGATCCGTTGACCTATTTTGTCATTTTATTCACGTAGAATATTCTAGTGAACTACAAACAAAAGTTTGTGTATATGAATCTCAGCCTACTAGTGTGGTCCCTGACTGGAGAGGGATCTGAACTGGAAAGCTCACTTTTAAAATGATGTTAGTGAGTGTCTTTGACAACAGTCTGAAAAGTCATAGTTATACAACCAGCTGACGGTGTGACCAGCTTTAGGTTAATAAATTAGATGCTCTCTTTTTATTAAGTATACCTAGTAAACAGGATTTGGATGGATAGTCATTGCTGACTTTAGTTAACATTTGTTACTCACTACAGCTTCCAAAATAGCACCTCTCTAAACACTGTGAACAATGCTGAACATATCTGTCAACTGAGTGAATATTGGGCTTAGTGTAGTTTCTTGTTTAAGTGTTGAAATTAATAGAGATTGAGTGGAATAGTACATTCATGCCAGAAACGAACAAATACAATGTCTGACACACGTGAACTTGTAATATTTAGTTTGAATAAATGCAAATATGAGTTGAATAGTTTCTTAGTCATGTCAAATGGGAGTCATGGTTCTTTTCATGCTCATATATTTGACGAAACGGCAAATAAAGCGGAAGTTTTAAAGTCAACCAAAAACAATGATTATCTAAATCTTGTGTACAGCTGTCCTAAAATAATGGGTCTAGCTTTTTTCAATAGTTTACTTTTCACAACACTGCTGGTTAAAAAGCAGGAGCGTGATAAGACATGTAATGTTTGCACCAACTCTGTCATGAGTCTTCTCACAGCTTGTGGGATCGCTAACTAGGCCTAAAAATAAGTGTCTTTCTTGTCAATACTTCACTTCACATGGCATAAATGTAACAAAAAACTGAGTCAATGACCATACCAGGTGTACGGGTACCTGTACATCATTTATTCATGTGACCTATTGACTTGAACAGCTAGATGCACTGATCTTCTCAAGGACTGGCATATTAAATCAAATCCACTCTGTGTTTCAGTTCAAGGTCACTTAGAAACATGACTGTGTCCATAGCAGAAATGCGGCACCGTTATTTACTTAACAATACAGGATTTCATGAGATCCTGCTAGTTTGGACATTTAATTTTCCTAGGGTCTGAGTAAAAGAATTCCAATACCCTTGTGTAACTAAATTCCTCTGGCCTCAACCCATTGATGGAGACCCTCAGGCAGGTAGCCAGGTGCTCTCCTTGCAGGTTGTTGAGAAGGTCTGATTTGACCTGAAAATGAAGGTAACTACAATTAGCCAAATGGAGAAGATTCTATAGTTTCTTCTATGTGCAAAGAGTTAAATATTTGCCCCATATCTCTGCAATTTCAATCATGCCCTTTGTCCTTACTCTGTTCATTGTAGAGAAGTGCGAATGAAAGCTGGCAGTAATACTACTTGCACTTTAATCAAATATCTGCCACTTGCATGATGTAAGTCATCGCGCACAAGCTGGCAGCTACGAGCAAGAAATAAAACTGGGATAGACATGACAACACAGTCACACTAGGAAATTTTTCAAATTTTATTATCTAGGCTAGCAAGTTAATCACTTACCTCAAACGATGTTGCGTCCTCAAAATGCCGCTAGAAATGTTGCTCCAGACAGTTGGTTCCAGTTGTGTGTAACCAATCACAGTGTCCAATATAGAAATGTGATTTTTTTCTAGTATGGTATTGGTGGGTTTGTATACGGTCTCGGGGTTAACGTGGCATGAGAGATGATGGAAAAAGCCATTTCGGTTCATAATGAGATAATGGTGGAAGAAATTAATCTATGGTGGGCTGCCATTCGTTAGTTAATGACTGGGAAACACAGCAATAGCTTATATATTACACTTTCTCTTGACTGCTTGAAGCTGTGTGTATTTGCACATAGGTTAAACTACAGATGTGCCCATGTGTATTTCGTAGATAAGCAGGAAGCTAGAGGTGCATATGGCTCTTATTAGGAGTTGAAAGCTACCGTGGGTTAGACAGCGTGATGCACCTGCTAGCGAGCCATTTTTCCTCAACCTTTCCCTTCTCTATCTACTGTCTTGTCACAGTAACATGGGGTATTATAATCTGAAGACATACAAGTACAGTCATAGAACCAATCTAAGAGCTAAAGAAATAATTTTATAAATAAAAACTGGCACGTTCCCACAGGGAAAAGGCTCCAAATTTGTCTGGCTTGACAAACCTGTCAAAAGTTTTATACAGCTTTGTTCACTGTTCTCCAATACACTCTTCCTTTTAATTGGCCATTTCATTAATAGATTTTAGATTTTGTCATCCCCTCCAACTCCAAAACTCCATTTGTTGGGGACATTGTCCTTGAGTCGTGAAGCATTTAATGCTGGTATTTTCAACTACTAGAGCAGATTTGACTCAAGGCATCAAGTTTGGCAGCATTTCGACCAATTTTGCGATCGCTATACTGCCGACCTAACCTTTAGGTGTGGAAATGAATTCAAAGATGGTGGTGGGTATATTCCAGTTAGCCAGTTAAGACCTGGATTTTGCCCTAAATGGAGGAGACATTTTTTGCAAAGTTGCTACAGCTTATAGATTCTACAGAAGGGAGCCTTCTAGATATTTAATTACGTTACTCTCTAAGTGTGTAGGAGACCCTTATCGACTGGAATTCATCCAATACTAGACCTCAGTACAGTTTAGTTTAGTCACTTGCACAGTTCACAGAAGCACACAGTGCCTGACCCAGTTTCTGTCATACTGAGTTTGTGTTTTGCTTTGCTCTGGGGAGGATGAATGGTTTCATATTGCAAATGGGGCTGTGCTGTTGATTCAAATAATAAAATGCAGCGTTGATTGTTGTATTTTGTAAATCCCGACAGTGTAACTTTCATATGATCTGAAAACAAATTATGCTGAATTGATTTGCCACAAATGCATTATATTTGTGATCACCATAAATACAAGCATCAGCAGCTTGTTTTCCTCAGTGTTAGTAGTTGATATCTAGAATCACTTTAATATACGTACAGCATTGTTTTACATACATCAAATTTGATCCACTGCTAATTATCAAAGGGATTTTCAAATGTGATGGCTGCAAATAATGGCCTTGGTTGATCTTTGTTTTGTCTGTATGCATTCGCCTCTGACATATTTCACTCCTGTTCACGGCTTCCTCTCCCTCTCATATTTTTATCAGCAGCAGACAGGCCTCATCAGTCGAGTGACAGACACAGTAAAGAGCATCGTTCCCTCCTGGCTGCAGAAATACTTCAAGAATGGAGATTCTCCTGAGGGGGGAGGGGCTGTACCGGGGACAGACCAGAACTGCCAGCTGCCGCCTCCTAATGGTAGTGAAGAGGGACCTCCTCCCCTTGATGGATGCGATTCCCCAGAGCCAAGTACCAGTAACACAGGTGAGGGACTCAGTCACTCTCTTAGGTCATCAAGAAGAATTAACTTGGGACTTTTATATTCCTTACATCAGAACTGGGTCTAAACAGATTTTTGCATGCCAATCTTTGGTTGTGAACTGCACCAAGATGCTCACATAGGCCTTCTTTCTCCCTTGCACAGAGCCCTCAACCAGCCGGGCGTCCTTGAACTTTCAGGAGTATGTGCTTTCTCGACCTCCCCTGAGTCGCTCCCACCTCCACTTTCCCCTGATGGACACCTCCTCCCCGACCCTAGGGGCATCCAGCAGCCTCTTCTCCCAACCCTCCACCTCCTCAGCCCCTGGACCATTTTCTACGGGCTTCTCCTTGGTCAAAGAAATCAAGGACAACCTCTCGCAGCACGAAGATGATAACATATCCACCACTAGCGGCTTCTCCTCTCGCGCCTCTGATAAAGGTTAAAGCAAATTGTTTTCTTTGCTTATGGAGACTAGGGCTGTGCCTGACTCAGAATGTTGTTAGTCGAATCTGATTTGGCTGTACATTACGAATATTCGACTATTGGTTTCTTCTTTTTTCCCCCACATAAACTATCAAGCAACGTTTTATTGATCTTTCGGGAGGGCAACCCTAAACAAAACCAAAATAAGTTGCTGATTTTAGCTTTAAGGAATCAGTGTAGTGTTGCAGTGTAGGTAGAGGCTACTCTAGGTGACAATATTTTTCTTATGAATGGATTGGCTCAGGAATGTAGAGACTGGGCAACTAAGTTAAATTTAAGATGGAGATGTTTTAAAAGGTCTTTTTTGTGTCTTTTACAGATGTCCCCACTTCCAAAACAGCATCACTTCCCCAACTTTGGTCCCCAGAGATAGAAAGAACAAACTCTGGACCTCAGCCTGGTCAGTCCAGTTTGAAAAGGCCTGCTTTCAACCTCTCTGTATTTGGAAATTCATCCAATGTGAGTATCTGTGTGTCTGTCCATCAATATATTGATCCTGTCAGCATGTAACAGTAAAAAAAATTTTAATAAAAAGTAGCACATGCTGAAAGAACAGATCCGTGCCACAAAGCTGGGCTTTTTGGTGTGTCAGGATTTTATCTAGGGCTGAGCCATTTGAACAGTGACCCACTTAGATATAAAATATCTCTCTGGAAACTCTTCAAACCAGACTTTTGCAAATTTTGCACTGACCACTGCTTTTTAGGTGTAGATAAATGTTGGTACTTCAACTTTAATAATTATGTTTTTTATTATTCATTACCACACATCTGGAAAATGTGTCACTGTTGATCGCACTTGTGTGATCAACATGCTGTACATTTGCATGTCAGCATGCCAGACACCACGACTCAGTCCAGCCAACTCATAACAACTAGTCTGCTTTAATGTATATTCTAACTCAGGTTTCTACCAGGAGAGATAAGCAGCAATAGTATAAAAACAGCCTTCAGAGTTACAATACATCTGATAATAATATATTTACATCTTTTAAGATAAAAAAAATATTTGACATGGCTTTATTAGAAGAAAACTGCTGTATTTTTATAGATAGACATTGATTCAATTTTATTAAATTATTGCCTACTTTGCCTTATTTCATGTATTACAGAAACTTGTAAAAATTAACAGGTTTATGTATGATTAGTAACACAATTATGGATTTTCTTTAACCCTCTCTCTTCCAGTCAACATTCAATAACACGATGCTAAACTCCAGCCAGCTTGGAGATTCACCCTTCTACCCTGGGAAGACCATGTACGGTGGCGCAGCTGCAGTCAGGACCTCCCACTCTCGTCCTGGAACACCGTACCAGGTGAGCTAATGAGAACCAAATCGTCTAGAGGCTGAGACTTGTATATGAAGAGCCAAACAATGCTAAAATGTTGATTAAATTAATTAATATAGTGAAATTGCACACTAGGTTTAAAGTTTAAAATAGTAGCTATATTCAATCTACAGATGCATTTAGTGTTCTGCCTGTTAAAGGGTTAGCAGCTTTTAGTAGGTGACCAGTTAATTTCTGACACTGACATCATAGGATGAATGTGACTGAAGTGTGAATATTATTTATTTAATTGGAGACTAAATTAGCTCATCTATTCTGTAGGCCCCGGTGAGGAGACAGATCAAGGCCAAGCCTGCTGGTGCTCAGCCCTGTGGGGTGACCAGCGCCACAGCCAGACGCATCTTGCAGTCCTTGGAACGCATGTCAAGCCCACTTGCTGTGAGTGTACACACACCTATGCAATAATCTCCTCTGTATAGTGTGACAGTGGTAAGACTTTGCTCTTTTGATCTTTGCTTTGTTTGATCATTATATTGATCTAAAACGGATGCATTTTGGGGGTTTTTTTTCTACAGGATGCCAGGAGAATCCCAGCAGCAGCCTCATCCCCCCTGTCAGCAGTAAGAGCTTTTAATATATTTACATGTATTGTAAACATTTGTTTTCAGTGACACATTTTACAGTACAGCACTGTATGTATGTGATCATAAACACCTCAAAACATGAGAAAAACATGGTAATATTATTATTTAAGTGTCTGTAAAATGTTGAAGTCCTAAAACATAAGTTTTTTTTCTTTGCAGTCAACGGACGACACAAATCTAGATCTAGCTTCACATTTCCAATCGAAAAAAAAACGGGTAAGTACTGACTTTTAAGTTCATGTGACAATATCCTCTCAAAACGCCTGTGTGTAGATTTCCACCTTAAGCCTTGTTTTTCTGATTATTATAATGACTTTATGCCATATGTGTCTGAATGACTGGAAGCTTGTGTGTGTACATCGGCAAACAAACTTCACTTGTGTGTTTTGTAGCTTAGCGCAAGGCTCAGTGACATGAACACAGATATCTTTGTACAAACCCAGCAGCACTTGTTATGGTTTGTCCTCCTGTGACTTCCTGTCGCCCTCCTTTACACCAGTTAACAGGATTGTCCTCGGCTGGGACACAGCTGTTCACCACTGGGGGGGGTGCATGCATGCAAGTGCTTGTGAGCAAAAGTACGCTAGGCTCCATGGTATAATTTGACTCAAGAAAGTGTGTGTTTATGTGCAGTGTGTTAAGTGTTGTAAATTGTGCCAGCTCTGGACTGGACTTGCCATCAGTAATAACTGTCAGACATTCCCAGCTGTGACAGCTGCGTTGCAAACCCCAACAATGGTGTATTGACCCTTTTCAGGTCTCAAACAAGAAAGCCCTATCTTTCATGGCCATTTGCTGCTTTGGTGTTTTGCCTTGGCACGGTCTAAAATATAGTCTGACCAACACTAGATTTTTGAGGC